>JAVYIG010004322.1:0-165603 GCA_035222895.1 Strongylocentrotus droebachiensis | reverse complement strand
AATTTATGAAAATGGATCATAATCGTCAAATTCAAAACATGGTTTCCATGCCCAGGGTGCGAGCCAAGATCTTTAAACCAAAACTAAAGAACCGCCGACTTCCGTTATCATGAGAAGAAGACCTCACATATTATTCACCACTTTACTAACATGTATCAATATCATTTTTACTTAAACTAGACCTGGATTTGTGAGAATAAACTTGCCTTACTTCGCTCCTGATGACGTCATCGATTACGTGTTGACAGCTGTCGACCTCGTAGCTACACACGGATGGAAAATGCTTCCCAGGTTAGTCTCCTAACTAAACTATCCATAATCAATTATTGAGTACCTGTGTACTCAATTAATAAATTGTATCCATACATCCATATTATTAAGAAGGTAGTACGATTCTAGCTATAAAATGACGCTAACAAATCATGAGTGCATTGAAAAGGAAAATTAAACAATAGATATGGCTTAATACTTTGAAGATCTTGGAAGAAACTAGAGATTATTTGAGAATGGTACGGGGTGTTGACCTATGAGTATGTTATTCAGGGGAAGTATTCATTCTGCTTTAATCATTTTAACAAGTATAGACCTTGACATAAGCATGAGGTATAATTGCCTTGTAATAATGTAATAGATGTAACATAATATCTTTATTACGAAAGCGTGTTAGGGCTCGTTAATTGATGGTTTGTTTAATTTCGTCTATAATCAGTAAGACCTTGTCATCCACGTAATAAATCATGGCGAGAAAAAAAAACCTGCATAAGAAGATAATTATTGCTCATCATGTTGCGGGCGTTGCTAGGAAGTGTACAAGCTCAGCTCTGAAAATGAAGAAGGAACAAAGGAAAAAAATGGAAATTCTATTTTAAATATTTTGTGTTTTTGTTTTCTCCTTCAGTATCACCTTGATGTACAGACCGGTTCTTGGACTCATCGTCAATGGAAAGACACAGAAAGTGGCCCCGGTTACCAGAGTCTCTTCCACATCAACTATCAACAAGGATCCTTCAACTTTCAAGGCGCCAAAGAGACCTCTCCTGTCTGTCATCAGAAGATGTCGTTCGTGGTAAATACAAAACACATTACTTCATTTTCATGTACAGTCTCTATCTCTTTCTATTCCAACTATGATCTTTGAAACAGTGACCAATGATAATTAAATCTTACAAGACTAGTAATTTAGTATAAGGATTAAATATTGTCCAAATATAATGAAAGATTGCTAGCTGCATTTGCTATAGAGCGTTCAACATAATAAAAACTATTGTTTTTGATATAATTATAATTTGATTTCTTGATGCATTCGAAACTGATTATGACCATGCACAGACAGGTCTAGCTTGACAAAGTATGAGACTGCTTTAGATATCAATTAATGGTTTTATCTTTTCTATGGCAACACAATATGTATTATAAATTCATAGTAAATTTGAATATAATTTCACATCATACCTTTTTTCTCTCTTGCAGGGCTATCTTGAACTTGCCATGGAAGAATTCGAAAAAGCAGAAAGCGGTCACTTGGTAAGACAGTTGTTTTCCATATAATGAAATATATCATTATATTATATTTTGTCGTCATGAAACGTTATTATGCATAACAGTACGTTTTTAAGAAGAACGAAAATCATTGCTCTATGCCGTATCATGACAGAAAATACATGTATTACCTATCGTAGTAATGTTTGATTGTTTTCTTCCATTATACACTTTATCGACTAATACATTGTCATTCTATACATTTTCTCGAAGAAATATCTGAATTAAGTTCCGAGATGATATTTGGAACAGCTGTACAAATTCTAAGTTTTCGAACAACAAACTTTAGCAGTTGTCAAGTAAATTATCATCCCTTTCCTTTTTCATTTCCTCATTAACAGGCATGCGAATCCTTAAACGATGAAGAGGTCATCCTAGCTGATTACCAACAGTTCTTATGGTTCCTTCAACCTTGTGAGGCTGCCAGCTCTCTCATGGCACTTTCTGGAGTGATCATGAACCCATGGTTGAAGATCAAGACCCAAACCTCGACGTCCCATCAGATGACATCCTTGTAGGCAGTATCGATGCCATCTACTGGCCAGAGGATGGTTCCAACGTGCATTCTTATCCTGATGAAGTAGCCACGGTACCCACCGATGTGAAGCCTTTGAGATCACCACCACCCATTGCGCCAGTGACTTACGGATGGGTTCCGTCTTCGCCTTACTATGATGACACTGCCGTTGTACCTGACAGGGATTCATGATGACATTCTCTTTCCAGACAATTATAATCTCTATGGTAGCGACGTCACGTCTCATGGTGGTACCTACAGCGACTGGATGAAACCTCACAAAGCTGATGATATCGGTTACGTGAAGGGGATTGACGACCACGACGGGGTGACGACTGGTGCTAAAGGCTACGACTATCGACGGGTCCATAGTCACGAGAGTGGGTACAGCACTGATGATGAAGTTTATTGAGCAATGCGGTGGCTTGGAGATTCTACCATTTCTGGTTCATGTATTCGTGGCATGTATCCATATACAAGGTCAGACCTCAGCCCTTTTTTTCAGATTTACTTCTCTTTTGCACTAGCTTTTGTTGCTAATTTGCTTTGCAGAATTGCTTTTCAAGCGCCTGACGAAAAGAAGCACATTGAAGTTATATCAACCGATACTTTTGCTTGCGAATTATTGGTTATGTCGTCCTTGAGGACCGTGCTTGTGAAACCATCGCATTTTGTTACATAATATTACTGTTTTGTACAGTTTTTATTTGCAGTTGCGTTGTGTTGTTAATTGCTTTGATGTAGTGGGAAAATAGAAAAAGTGCTTGCTTATAGTGTCTTTTAAAATGTACACCGTCACACGTTGTGCCTCTGAAGTTCTCGAGTCCAAATGCGCAGTGACAAAGTGGCATTTCTTCCCCAACGATTTGTAAATGAATGTTACATTTCATAACGACGACGCAAGAGTGCGTTGTTACTGTTGATTATTTCTTTTCAACCCTCTCTCTCGTGGTTAATACCGACACCAAGGCCCAAACTTAGTACAGTAGAAGAGAGAAGGGGGCTATTAAAATACCCTACCAGAGCTTAAAGGGTTTCCATGGTTACTGTTCTGTTGTAAATACTGGACATCTATATTTGGGAGTTATTCTACGGTGTTCTTAAGGGGATATACTAAACCAAAACATGTGTTTTTAAAACACTATGTCAACCTTAATGTTCTTTAGATATATTCAATATAAATTCCGTACCAAATATAGATAAGTTTGTCATTAACAATTTATTATAGTCACCTTTTTTTATTGGGGGGGGGGGGGGGTAACTGGAAATTGATGACTTTAGAGTGTCTCAAATATTACAAGTATTAAGTACTTGCTGGGGAATATACTGTCCATCGCATGGCAAGGTTATAAACCAAATGATTTTTGTTGGTATTAATTTATTAATGAACCCATGTATGTGCTTTTTAATTTTGAAATGTCTGAATGGCATAATTTTCATGCACCAATTTAGAACTGATATGATTTAAAGGATTTTTTTTTTAGTTATAGCTTTGACGGTTTCTGTATGTGGGAGAAAAGAAGGTATTTTATAGTCTTAACGAAAAGTTCTGAAAATTACATATTAGGCACGAAATGTATGACTTGAAATGTATTGAGTTATTTCCAAACAAGGACAGTACTGTTATTCGTTAATGCTCAGTTATATAATTCTGTGGATCTCGGTATGCTATCTTATTATGCGAATGTAAATGTAAATTAGGTGGTGAAATTAACATATTTCTTGATAATATTTTTATGTATATTAGTACTTGAATTAAGATGAAATTAAGAGATTAAGCAAAAACAGACATTTTGTAGTAGAACTGATGAGGGTGGTTGTAAATAAACTTGTACTATATGTATAATATATAATGTAAATAATCGTGTACTATGTGTATATAAATTTGGACTATTGTAAAGTTGACATAAAATCATGAAGACAAACTGATCTTTTATAAGCCATCTTGAACTGATACAGGGAAATTGATAAAATAGTATATTTTAAGAATGGCATTCTAAAGAAAACGTGGCTCGAAGTATATCATTGTCATGTATTGATAGAAGTTGGCATTGATATAGTCAAACCTGTCTATGAAGGCCGGCACCCAAGGGAAAGAGAATAAGTGACCACTGTAAACAGGTGGCCTTTCTAGACAGGATCTACAACACACATTTCTTTCTTTGAAAGAAACAAAATGCACGGCCACTAAAGACAGGTGGCCTTTATAGAAGGTGCCCACTTCGACTGGTTTGACTGTATATAATTATACCCTGTAAACTACGTGGCCTTTCCACATGTGCCTTACTGCTACAGCCTAAGTTACTCTAAAAAGTCATTTATCATTTTCATGATGAAAATAACCATTGTGACTTTTTTACAATTTTCTGTCAGTGATCGCTTAATTGTTCTTACAATTGGGAAGTTTTCTTCTGGATTTGAATAAGAAACCAACTAATTACTAGTATTCGAGTGATAATTGTTTAGTAACAACATAAAACTTCAGTATTCGTCTTGAACGTCATGTTCCTTCCTATCGTAGGAGTGTAGGTGCATGATGTAGCAATTGCAATTTTACGGGTGGATGTTTATCACAATCATGTTCTTGTAATATATTTACAATTATAAATTTAAAAAAACAATCCTTCAGCTGTCATTCAGGCATAGGATTCCTACAAAATACGATGGAATCCGACCACTTAATTCTGATTATTTCTCCTCAGACATAAGTATAAGTATTCATGGTATAATAATAATAGCGTAATTTTTTTAACGATGTGGCGTGTATGTACATGTAGTATAAGCTTGTATATAGTTGTAGAATAATTATTTTATCAGCTATTTATTACACAAAGTTTGTGAATATCCATTGTGAAGATGTGAGTTTTTAAGTAATTCAGGAGACTAAAAAATCATTCAACCATAACCCTTTTAAACAGTCCAACATATTATTATCGGGAAATAAAGTGAGAATTATGATAAAGAAAACGAAGAATACTTCCTTTTCTTGTTCGTATTTGATGTCTCAGCTTGTGTATACCGATGTGACGACCTTAACCTCAAATAGGGTTACTGTTTTTCTGTTATTATTATCATTATTGGAAGACGGAAGCCTTTACAAAGTTTGCCAAAGTATATAATCATACTACGAAATAAGGTGTTCTTTGTTTTTCTATCAGTGGTGTGTTATTTTAATGATTCTTCGTGTATTCGAGGAATACGTCAATATAATATCAAGCAGTCTTCTCTTTAGACCAGCTCGAATATACAATAAAATGAAGATGTGGTCAAATTAAAAGCAGATTTTTGTGTGGTCATTATTTCATCCGTGTGTAAAATTGCTTTAATTCTTATCGGTTCTGCAAAACCATAGTAAAAAGAATATATTTAAAACAAATACTTTAATGTTTCATAATCTATATTTGGGAATTAATGTCAGACCCGATTGTGCTTATTTTAAACTCGTTTTTGCTCTTGAACCTGTAACTTGCACAGGACATACTAAAAAAGACCTTAGGCTTAAAAAATGTTTCAATTAAATCTCAACTGATTTCAATATCCACCCCTCATGACAATCAGCATTTTAAGGAGTTGAAGTAGAACTTCATTTTTCTAAGTATGCAAATGTACGACTGAGAAAAAAGTGTTGTTTTACAATTTACTGAGAAGCAAGTATATAAAAGAGAGTGCGAGGGAGAGAGAGGGAGAGATGATGTTTTTGATGAGTTAAGAATAAATCGGAGCGAAGTTCAGAACGTAACAATGTTCGATGAGAGAGAGAGAGTGAGAGAGAGAGGATAGAGAGAGAGAGGGGGGGGGGCTCAGCTCTCCCAAGTGCGTATCCACGGAGCAGTCGCCCCTAAAATGCCGAGCAAACGAAAGTATGGTAGCAAGAAAAAGAAGAGCAAAGGAAGTTAGACAACCCAACACTTCCTAAAACAACATTAAAAAGTTATATATATCTAATGTATGAAATTATTTTTGTTGTTTGTATGTTTAGAATACGTGAATCAAAATTTAATGTCGGAAATCGTCATTCATGATAAGGCTAGATACACGGTAATTGGTCATTTTCGTAATGTAACCAATTTGTGCATATGCCTTTGTGAATCGCCTCGCCGTACAACTTATTTCATTCACCCGTCACGAATAAATGTATCTTAATAGTCATAATTCAATTGCATACATTAGTTGTTGCTAAGTAGGACAACAAAATTAACTTGCCCTACTTAACATTAATAATTAATACATGCAATTTGCATTCTGACTATTGAATACAAGTATACGTAAATGATGAATGAAATCATTCCTATCGAGGTTACATTACGAAAACAAGCTTTTCACTTTCTGATAGAACAATTTAGTGAAAAGAATATTATGGGGTTATTCAAACCAGATGTTATCAGAACTATTGATTATGTAGCTATCAAAATGGCGCTAAGTTTGGAAATGAGAGGTTGGGATATTTGGACCTCAATGAGCAATATTAGTTGGAATTTCTAAGCTCGCTCGATTACAAGTATGCCACTTTGTAAAGTGTTACTTGTTATAACTGTTACAAGGGTGCAATCTCAATTCTCATATAAAGCCCTTCCCATCCACATCTTTATCTTTTTGCCCTTATAGTTAATACCCTATTCATGAAATGGTCCCCTTTTATATCTTCAGCGGCGGGACCGGCACTATATGAGGCACAATGCCCCTCCTGCCGCAACAAAAAGGCCCCTTCATGCAAGTGAACAATACACCTCTCATGATGCATGGAACTGATGAAAGTAATGCCTTTCTGGCGGTAGATTCCTCCCTGTTATGCCTTAACAAAATAACTCTTATTTATTTGAAGTTCCATATCCTCGGCAGTTTTTCAGCGGTAGTAAAATGCTCTATAGAAACAGCTGAAACAGAGTACCTTTTCTTTAGACACAATGTTGGTTGGTTTGTGAGAAGGAATGTAGTCGAATAGGAGTGTGAGCAGTGAGTGGTGTGCAGGAGCGAATCCTCCGGGATGGGTGGTCAGAAATGGGGCGAAACTCGCCAGCCATCCACCAGATATCTCATAGTCGAAGACAGGCGCGCCGGAAGCAGTTTGGGATTGGGGGGGGGGGGGGGGAAACCATTCCAGGGGGCTCACCTTTCCAGCGGCAGTGACGTAATGAGAAAAAAGTTCGGAAGGGGGGGAGGGGGGCATGACGAAAAATCTGCATCACCACCAGTCCTTACACGTTACATGCAGGTCCCGCGGAACGTTTTTTCAGAGTGGAGTATTATCGATCAGGTAGAGCGTAAATTGGCGTGGGGTCCAGGGCATGAGCCTCGACAGGGGGTCAAGGGGCTGAGTCCCCGGAGGCTCAGGGGTTTTAGGTATTTAATTACGGTAAGATGAGCATCCAGAGGCACTCTTTAAGCCCATTGACGTGTTCCCAGGGGGGGGGGGGGTGGGGGGAGAGCCCCCAGAAGCTCAGAGGTTTTAATATTTAACTACGGTCAGATGAGCATCCAGGGGGCCGTCCTAGGGCCCTTGGTGGGGTCCAGGGGCAGAGCCCCTGGAAGCTCAGGGGTTTTAGGTATTTAATTACGGTCAGATGAGCATCCAGGGGGCCGCCTTAGGGCCCTTGGGGGTTCCAGGGGGCAGAACCCCGGAAGCTCAGGGGTTTTAGGTATTTAATTACGGTCAGATGAGCGTCCAGGGGGCCGCCTTAGGGCCCTTGGTGGGGTTCAAGGGGGCCAGAGTCCCGGAAGCTCAGGGGTTTTAGGTATTTAATTACGGTCAGATGAGCATTCAGGGGCCCGTCTTAGAGCCCTTGGTGGGATCCAGGCGGTAGAGCCCCCGAAAGCTCAGGGGCCAGTTTTAGGTATTTAATTACGGTCAGATGAGCATCCAGGGGGCCGCCTTAGGGCCCTTGGTGGGGTTCCATGGGGGCAGAGCCCCGAAGCTCAGGGGTTTTAGGGATTTAATTACGGTCAGATGAGCATCCAGGGGCCCGTCTTAGAGCCCTTGGTGGGATCCAGGGGGCAGAAGCCCCCGGAAGCTCAGGGGTTTTAGGTATTTAATTACGGTCAGATGAGCATCCAGGGGGCCGCCTTAGGGCCCTTGGTAGGGGTTCCAGGGGGCAGAGGCCCCGGAAACTCAGGGGTTTTAGGTATTTAATTACGGTCAGATGAGCATCCCAGGGGCCCGTCTTAGAGCCCTTGGTGGGGTCCATTGGCATGCACAATGTTTATGAAATTTAATTCCTGTGAACTTTCCTTTTTCTTTGAATGGAATTGTATGTGATTTAATTAAGGTTTTTATTATTGTTACGTTTTTTTGGATTAAAAATACAAACCATGTTTACTCCTTTACTTCTTTTTTTTTTTTTTGGAGGGGGGGGGGGCGTTTTTTGGGGGGCAAAAAATGCGTTTTGCCCCCCCCCCCCCCCACTTTTTTGACTGGGGGGGCAACTGCCCCCTGCCCCCCCCCCACCCCCCCCCCCCCCCCCCACTTCCGGCGCCTATGGTCGAAGAGGACGATGAAGCAAAAAAATAGAATAAAATGAAATCCCGGGAATTATTTATCAGCGATAATTCCACCCTTTCCCCAGGGCTCTAGCTCTCTCTCTCTCTCTCTCTCTCTCTCTATCTATCTCTCTATGTGGGGGTATAGGCGATGCGAGGTGGAGGTCTAGGGGCCCGTCTGTAAATTGAAATTACCGTTGTCGGGCAGCGAGGAGCAGATAAAATCATGTGCGGGTAGCGAGATGAACGAAATATTAACAAATCTAGTGCATCTGCACACGGGAAATAAACTTGTACCGTTATCATGTATGGGGGTATGGCTCACTTGCTTAGTTCTCCCTAAAAATATTGAAAATTGAAAGTAAATTTTGGCTAGAGTCGTCATCCCTGGTAAAATTGCATAATGTTATCATGATTCGCCTTTGGGTGAGGGAGCCCCCCCCCCCCCCCCAATCAAATTATTTTCAAGCCCTCCCATGGTCCAATTAAAAGAAGGGGACAGTAGGATTTTTTTCCTCCAGAATTCATCGATATTACATTTTAGCCCTAAAATAGATTTTTGGGGTATATAATATGTTCTTTCCCCTCTCTTCTCTCTCTCTCTCTCTAAACTAAAAGGGTCGCTGGCGTTTCGCCCCTTCTAAGAACCGCAAATGCACGGTCAGATGTGGTGGCGCTGTGGATTGTGCGTAGCTGGGTTCGGTTTAGTGCAAGGAAGGAGTGAAATTAATAGATTCTCAAGGGAAATCTGATGATTCATTAATCATGAGATCAAATACAAGCCATAATCAGTCACCCCAAGTAGGCCTAATTATCCTAATATGCCTGCACATGCAAATTTATCAAAGACTGTAATTAACAAAGGCTTATACTGTCTTTGTATCGAACTGCAACGTTTGATGCTAATGATACTCGATATAGGATTCACACGAACATGGAGAGCGTAACCAATGTTTCAAATTAAACAAAGAACCGCGGGACATTACGGTCAAATCAAAACGAAACTATGGAATAGCTCGATAATCGATATGATATACATTAGAGATCACTTCGTAAAGTGTAGCCCAATTTTGTTACTATATTTTTCTGACGTTTATTTCATTCTTCATAACTTACGACCATCGACATGATGATACGCCATGGTGCAGACATCGTAGTAGGTCCATGGTACTGGACGTTGTTTTTTAAGATATTCAAAGATATCAAAGCTAATCTCTCCTTTCCAGGTGTTTTTCTTTATTGTGGATGCATATAACGAACAAGAAAATAGAAATGCGATTTATTTCTCAATCGCATGATCTCAAGTGATTATGATAAATCATGTCATTTTAAATCCTAACTATTGACGATAAAATTTATGTGAAATAAGCATATCATGCGGGATTCATCTCTTGGCTTCAAAGCTTTGTAGACAAAAAATTGATCGAATTGAAGAAAACTGGTAAAGCAATGTGGCCTAAAGTGTGTCAACTGCATGAAAAGTATGATTTGCGAAAGTCATCAAAAACTACGTTGTGTTCAAATCGATTCGACAATGTGTAATTCTTAGGAGACAACTGTGGTCTTCTAATCATCAAAATCGTATTAATGAAAATAAACGAATTGCAGTCATGAACCTTAGATAGGCCGCTCTACCAAGTTCATAAAACTATGACAAAATAATGTCTGCTGATAAAATAATGGTGATGAACAATTTTATTCCTCCGCTATATCTTTCGTTATTTTGTGAACAATTACATCTATTTGTATATGAAAATATCCTCCTATTCATTTTTTTGATATTGTCATCTGACCTTCCTGTTAAATTGCTTCTATAGTCCAGGAAAAAAATTGCCCCCTACATTGAATACCACAAAAAATAATTCTACAGCATATTCTTCATATTTCCCCGAATAATCAGTAATACTGTCTTAATTTCCGCAATATGGCTAACTAATAAGGTCATTGTAATTGATTTTACAAATGTATTTCCGTGATTTCGTATCACTTTATAACACGTTTATAAAACGACAATTGACCTCATACAAACATTAGTATATTATTTCCGGCAACTCCAAATATTTATGCCACCCAAATTGACCACATCATAAATGTATTTGCCACCATGTGCGCGTATAACCCTTCATATTCAAGCGTAATAACTTTGTCTATTACTATAGACAGCGCTCCCTTGAGTTTGTTCTTCAAGGGGCATCTTCACTGCTTCGGGAAATTAGCATTACATAAGATTACGTAACATATTGAAGCTCACTCATCCCTATGCAAATTAGTGTAGCGAGTGAAGGAACGAACAGGCGTTGTGTCCTTCCAAGGCCCTCATGTAAATGTGTGTGGACACAGACTGACCATTGTATGTGTCGCTGTGAATGTATGTTCGTTCATACAGAGTCTATGTACGGGATATTTGGAAACGGGTGTTGAGGGCATTGTTGCTTTGTATAGCTGTATAGGGGGGCATTCTATGATCGACAAAAGGATTCTTTTCATTCAGCTCAAGTTCAGAACTTGAAGATTCTTTCATAATGAGCGAAGAGGAACACATTTACGAATTCAACCGCGATTATGAAGAGAAATCTTCAACAGATTCGAAGCGATCCATTCCACCAATAAGCACATTTACCAAGGGAACTGGTAACGGCACAGGTAAGACTAGTTCATGTTGAGTATGTCCTTCTCGAAAGTGTGATATTCCATTTAATAAAACGGTATTCCTGTTTTGCCTTCTTAGCTAACTAATGTTGGCTTGATGTGCTTGTGTGAGCTGAGATAGATCGTCTGTACTGCTTCCGTCATCGCGCTGCTCCCTAGCCACACTGCACTGCTGACCAGTGTAGATTGACGACCACGACCAGCTTCCACAGCCCAGTGCGCGTTCTGTGGTAGAATGGTCTCAACTTCTTCAAGAATTCTTAGGGCCTAAAGCTTTTCCAAATGTTCATCATCTTCTCCCCCAACCCATCTCAGTCACATCCTCTAACATTCATGGATATGATTGTTTTGATCTGAGCACGTGTGATTGTTGTGACCCTGGCATGCGAGAGTGAATGTAGTGCGGTGTTTTTGCAGTCAAAGTTACGTAATTTGTCGTAATTTCTTCGGTACCGTTCTATAGCGGCATACCGCTGTAGAGGACAAAACACAATTACGTATGCAAACGCCGCGACGCCATATTGAGTCGTTGCGTAAGGTTGTGTAACATTCATGTTGGGGTTGGTCAATGAATATAATTCTTGCTCCCCTTGTGGTTGACCAGTGGACTCTGGACACTGCATGAATGAATCAAATTTTCAAAGACCAAATAAAGTTTTTGAGTCAAGTTGGATATGACATTGTTGCGGCATTATCTTTCAAGATATAGCCTGGGCATTGGTTTTTCTGGGCGTTGACCATGTCCATTTATATTGTACAATATCGTCCGTTTCGTACTGGTCAAGCGAAAGAAGCCATTGTGCATGATGAGTAACTACATTTGCATGAAGCAACCATTCGTGAGTGGGGGTGCATATTTATAGATGGTACATAAAGTATATCCGATATATGATTTGACGAGATATTCATTCTCAGGATATATTTTCGTTTATTCATTGCTTATTATTTTATGAGGAAGGTAGAATAAAAATGAGAGTATAACGTTTCAAATAGTTATTTGAACTAAATTTTGAACCTGTGTGAGGATTAACTTGATGAGCTTTATGTGATCAGGGTAATTGAATGGCCCTCTACAAATCTTTAGACTTGCTGGGTGTACGTCCATCATAGGTAAATTTAGGTACTCATTAGATTTTCCTTTCCCACCTTGAATATATATATATATATTATATATATATACATACATGAATTACGTTTTTTTTTTTTTTAATGTTATGTTGGTTCTTTCCTGAAACTAACACAAAAAATTTAAACTTTGTTAACAAAAAATATATTCGTTTAGTGTATGTAAGAATTATAATCGCAACCTCCCAATATTCGACGTCCTTTTTTGAAAGCTTTCTGTGATATATATAAATACATTAATATGTTTTTTAAATATTTAAAAATACAGAGATTTCCAAGCGAATGTGGTGTGTTTTATTGTTCCATTCCGGATAAGCTTATTGAATATTGCCTTGATTATATTTGTGGAAATATATGTAAATTACTATTAATATTTTTAGATTTTTTAGATATGAAATTTTGTATGATTAGATTATTTTTTTTTTGCATTAAGTTCTGTCAGGAAAGCTATAACTTGGCGAAATAGATGAAATGTGAATGGAAATGGGACAAAGTGTAAGAATAGGCAAAATTTTAATCAAGTGATGTGAATCTGAAGCTAATGAAAACGATGTTCTCGGCCTGATATCAAGTGTCATTGATTGCATGATTGAATGGGTCTCGACGGTCCGTATTGAACATAACATTCTTGGCCCTAATTATCAATTTGCTGGTAGTTTGTGAAGTTAAAGGTACTATGTCCCATTTGCAGGCCAAAAATGAAAAGATTAAATTCCAACGGCATTTGAAAGACAGTACTAATTTAGAACTTCCCCTCAAAACAAAGGGCTTGAAAATGTCTTTCAGTGGGATAATAATAACGATCGTTAGTTGTCGAACCGACTTAAGTAATTGCAATCACCTAAGTAATAGTCTGATTTTAGACCCTGTTACCGAATGGTCCTACGTTTTGTGCTGCACAAAGATTCAATCAGTTTAATTCCGGCCATTACAAGTAGTGACTAGTGGGTTATTGATGTAGACAAAATTAATGCTCATGTACCTATTACAGCAGTGTTATTACCAAGAAAAAAAAGATATCAGTCAGTCACTCAATAGTGTCTGACAGTGAGGTCTAGAAGGTAAACGGGTTTCCTTGCATAATTCGAATATTACATGTAGGACACTGCTAATATTAAAGTTCACAGATAGGACATACATGACATATTCATAATTCCTGCAAAGTTCTACAGAATTTGATGTTGGCTGCAAAAGGGACAAAGTATCTTTAACGAAAATTAAGAATGTAGAGGTATCTTTTTCGAGTGGTTTAAGCACTTGACTTGAGATTCGAAGGTCGTGGGTTTGAGCACAGAACCGTGGCGCTAATGTAAGCCTACTTTGGCAAAGTGTTAATTTATTTAGCACTCTCCACCCAGGTGTTGAAGGGGTATCTGTTACATGACTTGTGTAAAACCTTGAATGCTGCACTACGATATTGGTAGTTTATATAGATTAAAGCGGGAATCTGTTTCTTTATCACTCTGTGTGGTGAATATGAGCGCTTAACAAAAAAATTGTAGAAAATTTGTAAAAAATGGACCCATGTTTACTGTTTAGAGTTTTTGGGGGTAAAAATGGGACCCATGTTTAGGGATTTTTGTGTGAAAAAAGAGCGGCACACCCGGCCAGGGAAAAATTACTCTAACAATTTTGGGGGCTACTTTTCAAGCTTGCTGGCATGAAAACAACACTTTACAATTTGTTTTGCATTGAACTCTATGCAAAATTTGGGGGCTCTTTGGGGTATTTCGGGGTCTAATTCGCCCCGAGCCCCCGTGTATTTTTTCCCTGCACACCCCCGTATGTCTTAATATGGGGGATATACACCTCGTGATCCGAGCCCGCCCCCTCCAAAATAATACGAGACGGCAATTAACCCGTTGATATTCATCTACCCCTCATTTCCCTCCTCTTCAAGACCACTCTGCCACTTTCAGATGGTTACCTAGAGATGTTAAATAAATATTTGCTGTTATAGTTTATCACTAAAAATAAAATCAGAAGAATCTGACTAACAACACTATAAAAGTGTCTATATATTCCTCGTGGTGCGAGTCCCCCTTGCGTGTTAAGATCATCAGATTTCCCATAGGATGGGACTTACACTTAAGAGGTATCTTTGTCAAGTGGTTTAAGCACTCGACTTGAGATTTGAAGGTCGTGGATTCGAGCACTGAACCGTGGCACTCACAATGTCATGTGTAGGGAAAAATCCTTAAATGCTGCATGTACCGATATAAACCGGGGATATATCATAGTTTCTTTATCGCTCTGTGGGGTGGATATGAGCGCTAAACAAAAAGCTACCATTGTTATTATTAGTAGTATTATCATCATCATCATCATCATCAGCTGCACTGCTAAAGCCAGGGTAATTATGCTGCATTATTGTAGAGCGCTTAGAGACTTCTGACTAAGTGTTAGGCGCTATATAAGCACTGTAATTATTTTATTTATTTATTTATCATCATCATCATCATCATCATCGGTGCTCAATATTGATTGAAAAGTTGTAAGTGCCTATGTAAAGTGACGTTTATAAATATTCCTCGAATATTGCCTGTCGGAAGATTGCATACATAACTAGTACATAATACTTTATTAGTAAAAACAAATATATAAAATGTTCATCGAAAAGTTTTGTTTTCTTGTAATTCGTGACCTCAAATGAATCATTTTCTAGATATTATGCTGATACGTATTTAATTTTCAATATTCTAAGCAGATTCTTTTATCATACCTTTGCAATTCATGTCCTTTGTTTTTCAACTTCTCACAGATTTTTAAATTGATAATTTAATATTTATTAAATTAAGCACCCTGGCTCCAATGTGTACAGTATGTTGTAGATAATAATTTAATGTGTCCTACATTTGGGAAGACAAGAATAAGATGTCATGCTGTGAATAACTGATGCTATTTAGTATTTTTCTATTTACCCTAAAAAAAAATACAAAATGAAGCACAGAAATGAGACGACAAACTTGAATGACTCATTATCCATCCGTTTTTTCTTAATTAATTGTTGAGACAGAAGGATACCCCACGACACTCTACAATTCTAAAGACGACTCCCAGTCGATGGCTAATCTTGAAAGCAACAACAATGACAGTAGCAACACTGACAGTTCTTCAGAATCAATGTCGGTCGCCTCCCCGTCACAACAACAAAAACTTTCACAACCTCAAGAGACGCAACAGCAGCCAACGCAACACCAACACTTATTGCAGCAACAACAACCACATGCTTACAACACCACGGCTGCCGGTTTCCCGTATTCCAACCAGGTTTTAGTCACACGTTCGTCACAAGAGACAAATGGTGTTCAGGCGTCTCAAATTATCCACAGTGGGGGTATTCCAGCTGCAATGGTACCAGCAGGGATGTCTTTACAGGGACACACCGTCATACCTTTCATGACATCAACATCTGCACCAACGCAAGGTTAGTTCATCCAGAAATATAACAATTTTTACAAATTGTGTCATTTTATAATACCCTCGTCCCACTCCAACAATTAAAACCAGATGTTTAATAAGCTTAAATTTTACGATGCCTGAGTCACCCTCTTGGTGCAACATAAGGGTCATCAATTTTATATTCGTTTATTTGCTACATGACGTGACAGTCCAGACCTGAAAACATCTTATATATAATGTGCCTCGCACGCGTAAGTGTATTGCTATTCGCTAATTTGTGGAAATGATCCAATCAAGGGATCCACTAAATGCTATCTTTCACGATGGACATGTTTTATATTGGTCATATGAATTAGATTGATTGTAACTGATGACAAATATGAAATGTTTCGTGTTAGAGCAAGATCCAACTTTACAGATCTCTTTCCATATCCAGCAGGTTTAATACAGACGGGTGGCCCTGACCAGATGATGCAATACTCTACCTCAGCCATGCATCTTTTGACCTCCGCAGCTCAACCCGTTTACAGCATGTCAGCTCCAGTCCAACCTAATTCCAGTGTCATTTATGTTAATGATAGTATACCAGTACAACCGACAGTTTTACCTCACAATATTGACTTGCAGCAACACTTACAACAGCACCATCAGCCACCAAAGAATGGTAAGAAGCTGCTGCTTTTACCCTCGATAGTTTTTTGTGTTGTTGAATTAAAGAAATAAAAATAGAGAGATAAAAGAAAACGGAGCCGCACTGGAGCTGTGCAAACATTTAGAGACACAACGGAGTGACTAGTATGGAAGAAGTCTCTAAATCATGTACACTCTACATTATTAACCCTGTCTTGAAGGCACCATGACGTTTAACATAGTTTTATCAATGTCTTTAAGAACATAATTCTTTATATTTTAGTGTTTAGAGTCTTGTACAGGAATGAAAAAATGGGTATGCAATTTTGTGCAGTTCTTTACCTATGATAACGAGTACTCTCTGAGTAATCTAATGTTGGAAGAAAACTATTATCATGGACTTTAAAAGCATTTTCAGGAGTGAGGACACATTTTTTATTCAGTAATTACCTGGGAATCCTTTTCTTTAAGTTAAAAGTATTGCATTTATGCATTTTATAACCAATAAGTGAACATTGACTTAAAGTCATTCGTAGATGCTACAAATACTCAAAGTATTTCCCGCCCCTCCCAATATCTTTTAACAGGATCTGCAGAGGAGAAAAACGATCAAAACGGCGATTCGCGGAAGATCTCTCTTGCCACTTTGGTTTCAAATGCTCAAAATATGCAACCACTAGTCCAAGCAGGTACCAATCAAAGGCCAGGCCTTCCTCATCTGATGCAACTCAATCCTCCTGCACAGAGCATGTCTTCACTCGGTGGTCCTATCCCACAACATTTCATTCCTGGTCCAGGACCGATCCCAATTCAAGGCTCGATAGCGACTGGCAGCTACGGCAACGGACAGGTTCTACCTCCTCAGCAACAACAACAAGTACCAACATCTGTCGTTTGCATGCCACCTCACATAGGGCCACCACCACACGGCATGGTCGAACAACCAAATCCAATGATTGGGGCTGGTCCAGGACCCGGTGGAATAGGCATGCCTGATGGTGTTGAAGACGATCAGCAAGGTCAAGGTAAGTTTCCTTTCGAACTAAGGTTCTTTGAAGTAGCTTGAAGTGTAACTAAAATGGCGCCACATCTCAAAATAATGTGCACTGTGTATCGAAAGATTATATATATGACAAGACAATCATATAGCTTGAAAAGTCAACTTTTAAAGGGTATTTTAGAAACACTCTTTATGATTTCTTTGTCCAATCTCATGCAGGATCTTCGGCGGGCAGAAGGAACAGCAAGCGACGGGGTAACAAGAGAGATGTCCCTGTTGACGAGAAAGATAATCGTTACTATGAACGAAGAGACCGAAATAACAAGGCCGCAAAGAGATCGAGAGACGCACGGAAAACCAGAGAGGAACAGGTTGGAATGCGCGCGCATTATTTGGAAAAAGAGAACGATTTCTTGCGCGCGCAATTGAATACTCTTCGTGAAGAAGCGAATTCTTTGAGACTTCTTCTTGCTCAACGCCCTCCCGTCAATCAAATGCAACCGACAGGACAGCCCCCCATGCAGTGATGTCGCATTCATGAAACTCGGAATTGTTATGACAAATAAGATGAACTTGTGGTCTGCGAGATTCTTTAGAAAAGATACAAGACTGTGATGCAAGAAAAAATTTGTGATCCTATCATAATTATAAACTGGGCAAATACATCTGTTACTGGCTGCTATATAAAGCCAGTGATCGGTGTTATTTAAATATTACTATTAACATCAGAATTCAAGAAAACACAAATTGTCAAATATAAACCTGCAGCTTTTACGTAAGAGGTGTTATTCCTCTCGACGTTTTTTTGTTGGTAAATAAATATTATTGGATATTAAATGTAAGCACATTCTCTTGGCATTCAAAATCATCCGAAATGTGGATTTAGGGTTTGATTGTGAAATTAGTACTGATAATATAGCAGAAGCAAAATTAAGTTTTGTTATCATTGATTTGTAGCCACTTTTTTTTTGCAGGGGGTGGGGACGAATGCCAAATTCATATATTATCTTGCTATATTATTGTTAGATAAACCGCAATCAAAACACTGCCGCAAATTACCTCATGCATGATACTTATCGTGGCTGGATCTGTATGGTATCGTACCGAATACGATAGTACGATTTCATTCCCTGTGCTGAGAAGTTTCATGATAACGGTGTCGTACTTGTAGAGTGGTATCCCGGAATAACATACACAGTATCATTTACCCCTGGTTGACTTGTAAATTGAATTATGTTAGTATTATTCGTCACAAACATACACTTTTTTCTAACTCTTGTATATCTGTAAGTTCACCAGTAATCTGTACTCGCGTTCGGGCTCTAATTAATTGGTATTATTTATTGCACTGAATGGGCAATTGATTTTATTGTTGCCTTCTTGATGTGTGCTATATTTTTGGCGATATTTGTCGGAATGTATTGTAAATTCATTTGAATGTTAAATGTAATGCCAAGTTGGATTGAATCCGTCTATGTTTGTT
This sequence comes from Strongylocentrotus droebachiensis, assembly GCA_035222895.1. Classification (NCBI taxonomy): domain Eukaryota; kingdom Metazoa; phylum Echinodermata; class Echinoidea; order Camarodonta; family Strongylocentrotidae; genus Strongylocentrotus; species Strongylocentrotus droebachiensis. The sequence goes on along the minus strand of JAVYIG010004322.1, from coordinate 146,784 downwards.
TTTTCAGTCGTTTTTCTATCTCTTTTTCTTTCTCTAATTATCTTTGTTAATATATATATATTTTCTTTTTATGCGGGTATATTCTAGAAAATGAAATATATTGTAAGAATTAGTTAAATTTCGCCTGCCAAAAATTATTTGTTACAAAGTGATAATACCAGAGCCGCAACCCCTCGTATCTTTTTAATAACACATTTACGTAAATGGACGATGAAATTTAGTAGGCTTCCAAAATAATTAAAACATCAAGTAAGGTCACTTTGTGCTTTGCGTGTCGACCTTCTCTTTTTCTTCTTAACGAAGGAATGACTAGGATTATACATAATACTTTTAAAATACAGCTTTGAGAAATGAAATAAGTACTTGATAGTGTTTTTACGTCTTAATATTGTACCTGGTTAGCTGATAAGAATTATTTCTTATCTAATTTATCAGATGCGTGAGATATACGTTGAGCCAAACGACTACCCGACTATACAGGTATTATGCTTGCCTTTTTAATTTCATCATGCTTTCCTTTTTAATTTCATCATGCTTTAATCGCTATATCTTTCACGAGGTGCCTGAATATGGCTGAATATCCTCATATTCGGGCAGGAGGTACCGTATTTTTTAGTGCTTACTACAAAAGAAAAAAGTATCAAAGTTTATAGCCCCAGTTGCGCGTGGTAAATTTAGAAACTACAGAGTTGATATTCAGGGTTTGCGATTCCATTTTAATATTAAAGCCTATCTGCACTAGTTTGGCCAAGAGGATTAGACCTCCCTGCATGGTCAATGACAGATGGTTATCTCGTCAAATCAGCTCTCAATTGATATATACCGTGTGAGTCCAAAAAAAAAAAAAGCTTACACCTAGAAAATTGCTATTTATAAAATCATCTATGAACAGTAAATTATTATACATCTTATGAAAGAGTGTTTTATCCCAAATCATTTGGTATCATTTTTGTGTGGTATGTGTTCACGCTTAGATGAACAGGTGGCATTGTTTGCGATATTGCAAAAATCGACTTGCGCCAAAGTGATGCCCACAGCATTAGCGGAGTGAGAGAATGAAATGAATGTATCAAATGAAATGCATTGCATATGCTTTTTGCAGAAACAAAGTCACACACACGCACACACACACGCGCGCAAACGTTCGTTGATATTTGATATGTGTGGCATGATTAATTTTGTTAGGGATGTTATTTGGATCTGCCAAAATCGATTTAATACCCAAATCCCAATTGTTTTATTTAAACATCAGATAAGCAACTTTGGCGCAAGTCGAGTTTTGCAGTCTCGCCAACAATGCCTCCTGTTCATTCAAGCGTGAACACATACCACACAAAAATGATACCAAATGATTTGGGATAAGACACTCTTTCATAAGATATATAATAATGTACTGTTCATAGATGATTTTTTTTTAAATAATTAGCACTTTTCTAGGTGTAAACTTTTGTTTAGACTCACACTGTATAGAGGGCGCAACTAACTACAAGTAGTGCAGTTGGGTTTTAATACATCGTTAATTCTGTATTACATAGCGAGTCAAAACATTAGGGGGGAAATATTGTGCAAGCTCGTATAATGAATTTATTCCATCCGAACCAAATTAACGGGAATATTAGATCCCGGGACAAAGCAATATAATAGTATTATTAGATGAGAAACTATTTCGTTATACCAAAGCCTGTATTGCCTAAATAGTAAAGTGTGTTGGTAGTATAGAACTAATAGGGCTCCGTCTCTGGAAGTTTCGATTGACGGTCCAATCTGACAATAAATTAACAGTCGCCCATATTTTATTTCAGGAGTTGGGATTGATTTTTTGTGTTGTAGTACCATGGAGTATTATACGTGGTTATCTTTCGTTATGACAAAGTATCATAAACTTACTTGACAAAGTTGACAAATATGTAGATCTTGTATAAAGTGTTTCTACTTGGTATTTGGTTAACAATATTAATTTTTTTACGCAGCTGAATCCCTTTCTTCGTCACTGTTACATGTTTCTTTTCTCGTTTTTTTAATGTTCACTTGTATTTGTTTTCTGGGTTTATTCCTTCTTCTTTTATACAAAAATTAATTGTGATATTTTACTTGTATTATGAATTTGGGAAATCAAAATGTACACATAATGTGTTGTGTGGAGAAAGTAAGCATATATTGTGATGTTATGTCTTATATTTTTAAATAGTAAGCATGATGTATTGTACGATCACGGAGAAACATGAAATTATGATGAAGTAAGCCTTTGTGTGTATTTTATTTATATGACATCGATGATATATTGAGAGAAAGTAGGTTGTTTGGAGAAGAAATTTAACAAAACAAAATAAAATGAAAGAGAGAAATGAGGCGATACAGGAACACGCAGGCGCGTACGCAGGGGGGGGGGGGGGGGGGTTGGGGGGTTAAACCCCCCCCCCCCCCCTTTGATATTTTTTGTGTGTAAACCCCCCTAAAACCCCCCCCCTTTGGATTTTTTTTTTTTTTTAATTATTTAAAAAAAAAAAAAAAAAAAAAAAAATACTCCCATAGTTGACCTAAGAAGGTGACCTTACCCCCCAAACCCCCCCCCCCCCCCCAATGGAGCAAAATGTCAAATTTTCAAATTTCGAGACCAAAAAAAAAAAAAAAGTGTCCTCTTCCCCCCCCCCCGCTTATTCAGCGGTCGGCTGAGTCGTTGCGATTTGTTGAGAGCAAAAAAAAAAAAAAAATGTCCTCTTCCCCCCCCCCCCCCCCCCCCCCCCCCCCCCGCTTATTCAGCGGCTGGCTGAGTCGTTGCGAAATTTTCGGCCCGATTTATAAATGTTAAAACCCCCCCCCCCCCCCCCCCCCCCCCCCTTGAAAAAATCCTGCGTAGGCGCCTGGGAACACGCATACTTTGAATGATACGATACGGGGAGGGGGAGAGGGAGAGAGATAGAGATAGGAGAGAGAGAGAGAATGAAGACATCGGGAGCAATTAACAGCCCCACCCCCTTCATCGATGCCTCTGACTGAATTGATTTGTAGAGGATGAAGGAGTAGGAGTAGGAAAAAGATACCTAGGCGCTTGCAATATATCTTCTCCATCATCATCTTCTTCTTTTTTTCTCTTCTTCTTCAGCAGCAGCGGCATTAGAAGAGCCGTAGAGTATGAACCCTCCCACGTGCTAAATTCCATTTTCTTTGTTCAAGCTTTGTTTGAAAATTATTGAAATGAATAATCTTTATGAAATCGTTTTGTAGTGTGTCTTCTCGTTCGGCAACTGAGCCTCAACTCAACGTTACATGAATTACTAAAGGAAAATAAAAATACACTTGTACCTTTACGCAAGGGTGCCATTGTCAATGCACGAAATCGTTTTTTTAAAAAACGTCGAAATAGAACAAAGGCGTAACATTAGCACATTAAACTAAAGTTATATTATTTAGACATAACTAAAGTTATGTAAAAAAAAAAAAAAAAAACGTTTTTGCACACTATACTAATGTTTAATCATTAAAGTGCATGTACGATCAATTCAAATAAGACTTTGCAGCCTTCTTTACCGCAGCCTTCTTGGTTCTAAAGACATTGGTTTCGAGGACGCCCTTTGGGTTGACTGGTTCTGATCTCTTCAATACCATACACACACATTATCCTCTCATTTTGGTTCATCCAACTCTCTTCTTTGACCATCGAATAAGTAAATACAAAATAAAGGTAATTAATATCTTTTTGTGGTTTTATTCTCATTCATTCAAAATTCCATACGTTCAAGTACATAATTCATGAAACATGTATGAACGCTGTCGAGAAATACTCCCAAAATAATCAAGATTCTTGAATTGTAGTACATGTACAGATATACAGTATTGGACTTGGCCTCTATGAATTCTAAATCTGGCATTGGTCGTATATGAGTATTTAATGTCACCATTCAAAAGCTGGCTATTCAATACTCTCCCTCTACATAAAGTGATTCAGGTATGCTTCCATCACACGACAAATTAATTGAAATCTCAAATTTATATACATTTTTACCTACAAAATGTCCTTAAAGATATCTGTCCACTCTTTAATAGAAAAGTAAAAGGATATCATAACAGAAAAGTGTCAAGCTAAAGCAGCAAAATGAATGATATCCACAAGATAAAAATAATCAGACGATAAGTAGCTTTAACAAAGGAATATTCCAAGCAGATCTTAACATTTCATGATAAATTCCTAGCAAATGAACGCTAGAGAAGATTTTTTTTTTTAAAGAGTTTTCATCTTACACAAGGCCCGCCCACAGTCGTATTTCTTAATGGACCAATGTACTGAACAAACATGTACCCTAAAAATAGACACATTGCATGGAAATTCTTATATTCATCTGATTATTTAAACTAAAATGCAAATATACTAGATAACTAATATTGTTAAAGCATCTGACCCTTTGGGGGGGGATATATATAACAGATGCAGAAATGTTAGTACATCGTTTATTCTAACCCAAAATTTAGTTTTGCCTGAATACAGCTATATTCTCCAAACAATTTATTACAATATATAATATGGAGTTGAAGTAAATTTTGTAAGAAGATGAAGTGATATAGAAATCTATAGTTATGTATCATATCTTCAAAGGGATGAGCAAGAATCTTAATATGCTCGGCCAGATGAATTACAGGCACTAGTCTAATAACAAATGGATTACCATTGCCTAACTTTGGCATACTTATAATCTAATATCATTGACTGTACAACAATTTCTATAGAATTCAATGATGTCTATGCTTTAATGATTCTCTTTACAAATGACAATACCTTTTTGTTCTTTTCTATTATCATAATACGTGGTCATTTTTAAGCCAACCATTTCTCTTTGAGAATGTAAATTCCACAGTTAATCTTAAAAATGATATTGCAAGCAGTATCTAAAATGTTGTCACTTTCTTGAAACAAATTTACACTAATCCCACAAGCTAGTCTTTGACTGCTCATTTGTGTGTATGAACTATGAAGAGAAGATGACAAGAATGGAAAATCATCATGCTACAATCTCTAATGGCATCAACAAATTGAAAGATGATAAGCTATGCATAAAAAAGGGGAAAAACTAAACATAAAAATGCCATTTTAGCTGAAACACTTTTACAAGATTACTATTACAATGCATTTTCCTTGAATCAGTAGCAAGTTTTTTTTTCATTATTCGAACTGAATCAAAGTTTAAATTCTCTACAAGTTTTATGGTAAAATTGTTTTATACATACAATAAAAGCTACTTTAGGACAACACAAAGTTCTTCCATCAGTTGTAAAAAGAATTGGAATTCTTTTGATTTTAAGCACATATTAACAACTGAAACCATTGAATCAAGGATATTAGGATAGTTTTATTCAAGTTAAAAAAACAATCTTTAAAGTCAAATTTGCATACATCATGTCTGGAATAACAAAAAATTGCATTGCATAAACCCACACAATTCTGACAAAATGTCCTGTTTTATACAGAATACTTTCTATTTGATTTTCATTTCTGCAAAATTTACTTCACCTTATGTGATTCCAATACCATTTATGATTAAGGAGAAGAGGATAAAACTTCATCATCATGAAGCTTGAAAGATTTCAAGATTCACACCAGCTATTCCCTTTCTTTAACATAACCTTAATCACCAAAAGGGTACCCAGTAAGCTGCGACCGTCATTGCTGGTCAAACAGTTTGTAAGCGTCAAGTAACGCCTGGCTGGAATGCTCCCCAGGGAGTGGAGATCGGACAGTGTGTGCGGGCAAGTATTGAATCCAATGACACAGGTAATCATATGTCTGTAAAGCGCTTAGAGACATTGTAGATGTATTAAGCGCTAATAAAATCGGAATATTAATTATTATCATTATTACTTCTGTAGTATAGTTACATGTTATTTAATAATGATCTATCTTGATCCATTGAAATAAAAGTAGAAGTTACTTCATTCACTCACAAGTTTCATAGGCATGTACAAATATCTGGCCTCTGCTTCAAATCCTATGAAACATATAACATTCCTTTATCTCCATATTTAAAGGCAACCAAATTTATATATATATTTTTTGTTTCACCTACAAAATTTTGAATGGTGAATATGGGATTCAAAATGTAATGTGAATTTCATGGCATACCAAATGATTCTGTCAAGAGAGGAATTTGATGTGCAATGTAACTCCGTTCATGTCACAACTATCAAATCGTGAATTAGCATCACAGAAAGGGCATTTCAAATAAACTCCAAAAAACAATGGTATATATATATATATATTATTAACTTGAATGAAAATGAAATTGAAATGAACTTTGAGACCTGGAAAATGTTAATCTCAAGGTAACATGGAAAAATATAGATACTCTAATAGTAATAAGCAAAACAAAATCCTAAATCTTACACCAGTTTAATACTCCCACACTGTGGAACAGATTTCTCCTACACAAGACTTGATCATACAATAAGATATTAGTCTGATGTATTTCCAAGCTCATCTTCCAAAACGGATGAAAACTTATTGGCATCTGACCAGTCCTGTATAAAGTGAAAATAAAAAGAATACTGTCTGCTAACCATCAAAATATTTGAGTTTTTTAAATAATTGTATTCAGTCTTTCTGAAGGCATATCTAGAGGACCACCCTCTTGACTATTATCCCTGGAACACAACACCCTTTTCCCCCTTGGACAAGTCCCCAGGAAATGAGGGAATTGTCTAAGGGTAGATATCCTCAAGAAGTGGTAGGATGGCATTGTCCTAGGGGTGGGGGATCATGGCCCAGGGGTAGTAGCTGTCCTAGAATCATCTCAAGATCATATTGCCCTCTCAGACAAGGAAACTATTACACTACCTATCTATCCAAACAATAAAGGGGAACAGTACTGTGACCAAAATATACATATTTGTCAGAGGCCTCTCAGACAACTGATAAGACTTCTAGCAAGATATAAATAATAAAATAGCCAGACACACCATACATGACTTTTCTTCTTGAAGATAAAGTTGGGTTCTGGTCATGCGATTGCATTGTGAAAGAAACAGTGTGGAATTGATCAGAAGTTGGATCATGTAGCATATAAAGTAGTATTGGTGTGTACGGCAAGGTTCTGATGTCATCAAAAGGATAAGAAATTTGGCCTAGTTTTGTGATAAGCACTGTACACAGAAAGATGTTTATGGGACTACACAAACATGTGGCATAAAAATTGAGCCTCATTTCAGGGAACATTTTGTCTCTGATGTTCTTCCACACTTGTATAATGACAATGATAACGCTCACAAATTGTTTGTCATCTCTCCCCAGAACTCAACTTTCTCTGGCTGGGTTTAGTTCTCCTTTAATTTAAATTGAATTCTTTCTTCTTCTTTTTTCTCAATAAAATTACAACTTCCTTATGGATAGCATAAAAATCAATGGGGTGTAATATCACTATGACCGACTTACCCTAGCTTTTGGTTCCTCATACTTAGGCAGAGGACTTGGAGGCTTGTTCCTGTCACCATCAGTCCGAGCTCCTCCTCCTCCTCCTCCTCTTCCTCCCCCTCGTTCACCACCTTCGGAAATCAAAAGAAGAAAAGCATGTTGGAAAAATAGGGTGTTTTTTTTTTGCATTGTAATATAATATCCCTCATAGAATATCTTGTGCATGGATCGGTCAAAAGCATTTCATACAAACAAATATTTTTGATTAGAACAACCCATTTATAATTTTCAATTTCAAAAAATAATTCTAAACTCTACTATGAAACCGATTGATGATCTGACTTGAGGCAATCCAAATCCAAACTGAATCAAAACAGAACTAAACTGTAGAATGTATTCCCAACATTCATATCAAAGAGAAGGAAAAAAAAATTCAGTACTGGAGAAGTACGATTGAACACTTCAAAAAGTGGACGAGAGTGAGACTGTCTGACTTACCAGACCTAAGTGCCTGTCCTCTCCCACTTGGAGGTCCCCCCCCCCCCCCCCCCTCCTCCACCCCTTCCTCCTCCCCTAGGCCTACTATCGCCATCCCTCCATGCCCCTGTCTCACCATATGATCTATCTCCTGGACCATGTGAAGCTTTGCTGCCAGCAGAGCCAGCTGGAGGTGAAGCTACCGTCTCACTGTGACTGCGCTTGGCCCATGCATTCTCCTGCCAAATAAAAAGAATGCTTTCTTTAATTTGTTTAAAGTTTTTTTGTGAAACATATGCCTAAATTATCAGCTGTTAGTTGTCCTGCTATCATGGCCAATCTTAAAAGGAAGGAAACAAAATGGAACAAAAAATATTCTACGAATGTAACTGATTATGGACAGGAATATAAAGATATAATTAGTTAAGTCGAGGTTGTAATTTGAATCTTGTGCTGAGGTGTTGCTTTGTACTGACAGTTGTAGATCAATTTTCAGTTTCCATTTCTGCTTTTGTGGCTAGATTAATAATTTTCTTTATACCACACATCAAGAACATATATTTGTTTTCTTCTAAAGACATTGGCATTAAAGAACATTCATCTCAGTAGAAAATATTAAACAAAGACAATATTTAGATGGAAATAGTACCCTTTGATGGATACAGTCAAACTTGCTTAAATGACCACCTGTATAGAAACACCACATTTTTGTTTTCTTTGATTATGGTTTCTCTTTCAAACATCAATACTAAAGGAACCTGTACATAAAGACCACCTGCACATAAAGCCCATTTTCTTGCCTCCCTTGAGTGGTCTTTCTACACAGGTTTCACTGTACCAGACTATCACACTCTTCTGACTAACTGACCTTGGGAGGCGGGGCTGGTATTAACTTGACATCTTCTTGCCTTGGTGAGGTAGGTGTCTTGGGTGGAGGCGGAGATGTCGGAGTAGGAGAGACGGGTGCCTGGTCATCCTTGTGGAACACTTCTTCATCGTTGGACCTCTCACTTTCTCTTCTCATTATTACTACAGAATGAACCATCAAACAAATAACCCAAATGAAATATTGCAGCCAGGAAAAGGCAAATAATTAATATGTATACAACAAATAATAAAATTGCGACAAAATACGATCACAGGGACAACAATAGACCAGGAACATAAATCAATTACTTCCTACTGTAAAAATGCAATATATGAAATAAATATTTCAATTATCGTGTAACCATGATTGATTTTGTGACTTGGCGGAATAAAAGCACAATAAAATCAACAGCCATGGCAGTGCTTTTAATCATCTCTGGGAATAAAACTCTTTTCCCAAACACAAATGGGTTACAACAAATCAACTATTTTTCCAACAAAAGAAGCTTAGCCCCATACACTATGACCAAAGTTTATCCACTACAAATTTTTATGGGTAGGTCTCATTTTAACAATTCACAAAGAGCAATGAACATGTATGTCCTTGTAAATACAAACAAGTTTTGTGGTAATGCAAATTTGATGACAACTGCATGTGGAAAAGCTCTTAACCCTTACTGTACTGGGGGGGGCCTGGGAGGCCCCCCCCCCTCGACATTTTCAGAGATTGCGCCGCAACCGCTTGGAATTTTGAATTGTCGTTTCATGACTTTTTTCCCTCAAGTCTTACGCACATTTTGATACCATTTTCGTCGAAATCGGATATACCTGTAAGGCGTTACATAACAATTAGTATGCGCATGTCATCAGAAAAACAACAAAAAAAATTAAAAACCATCAAAATTTGCATAAATTATCATTATTAATTACATTAAAATAACTTTTTTGTGTTAGAAAAGTAGTTTCATATGAATAATGAGTTTCAACATTCAAAAAGTGGAGTTTGACATGTTTTCTGTAAAATGCATAAAATTAGCGAATTTTGCATAATTAGTTAGGCTAACGACAAAAATTTGCATATTCGGAAAAAACTAATTATACCATCTTGTTCCTTACGTAAATATCTACAAACATGCAAATTTTCGTGTTCATCGGACAATCGACGGCCGAGATCATAGGGGGGGGGCCTCCCAGGCCCTCCCCCAGTCAGTGGGTGCTCAAAATAGCCCAGTACAGTAAGGGTTAAATTGAAGCTACTGCAATTTCCAGGGGTGATAGTGAGCACTAAAAAAAAAAAGGTTTTTTGTTTTCCCCCTTGAGTAAAAAAAAAAGAAGAGGATTCGCAGGGAAAAAAACGGCATCTAAACAACATTCCCCCCTTTCGAGTAAGAAAATTAGGAAAAAACTAGGGCAAAATAGGGAAGAATAGAGAAAATAAGGGGGGAATCGGGAAAATCAGGATAAAATAGGGAAGAAAAAAAAATCTGGATTTTTTTTTTTTTTTTAAAATCGGGAAGAAAAAAAAAATCGGGGAAAAATCGTGGAAAAATAAAAAAAAAAATCGGGGAAACGATTTAAATCAGGTTTTTATCAGGCCTGAATTTCTTAGATGCTTAAAATTATATTCTAATGATCTGTAATTCATGAAGGAATTACTCTCACCTGGTCTGGGACCACCTCTTCCTGAGCCAGAGCTACTGTGACGAGTCCTTCCTTCCCTCCCTTCGGATCTCTCACTGTCTCTCCTCACACGGGCATTGGTATGCTCTGGGCTGTAGGGATCAAACCAAAATGTCATCAAAATTAATCCCTCTGTCTATGTATTCCAATAATTGAAACATGAGAAATTGAAATTATTTTTAGATCCCTCGGAGCAACATTTCCAATGCTAACAACAGCTATTGAGGTGTGATTATTTGTTTGTGGTTGAAATGTTGATAATGGAATTACATGAAAATCAGAACATCTTCTTTCCATTTTTAAATGAGAAGTGACAATTTGTAATGATAGATTTGGGGGGTTTTAAAAAATAAACTCTTAGGCCTGAATTCACAAAGGAGGTTTGGCAACAAACCTAGGTTTATGTGCGTCATATGACGCATTTCAATGTGTTTCCAACCAAGGTTTGTACAACCTAGGTTTGTCGACAAACCTCCTTTGTGAATTTGGGCCTAAGAGTCTTAGGTCGATATTGATCTTACCCTTCTTTCCTTGAGATGTCTTTCTCCATATTCTGTGTCACTCTCTGTTGCTCGTACTGTCTCTTCTCCCTCTCCAGCCTCTCTGCAATCTCCCTCTCCTTGGTAGCAGTGTCTACTGGCTTGGCTCCTCCAAAGATGGAGGAAGCACTGGCAGCCTTGGCTGGATTCTTCTCTATCGGTTGCGTTCTCTTCGTTAGTACCAGCCTCTTCCGCTCACGAGGTGGTTCTCCAGGTCCTATGGACGACACAAATCACTTGAATAATCCCCATCTCGAAATCAGCGCAGCACAGAAATTAATAAATACGGATACCTATTCGTAAATTTGTGAAGACCAAACATATCTAATCTTACCACAACTAGCACCCAAAGCATGATGGACATGGGCATTTGTATAACAGCAAAATCCTTGCGAATTTTCAGAGGTCCAAATTTAACACTTTCGTGCCTCTGCAAAAACACCTGTCATTTACAATAAATGTTTCACCACACAACAATCCAACAATCAAATATCATTATAGACAGGCAGGATACCTTCAGGTATTCAAGAACATTTAGCATAACGTTAAAGATGAAGTTGAGTTGTGGTCATGCGATTGCATTGTGAAAGAAACAGTGTGGAGTCTATCGATAAAGGTTGATCATCTAGCATATAAGTATTGGTGTGTACTGCAAGGTTCTAGAATCATTACAATTATAAGAAATTGCGCCCAGTCTTGGTAAAGTGACAAGCACTGAACACAGAAAGATGTATATGGGACTACACGAACATGTGGCACAAAAATCTGTCCCGATTTGTATGCTATTACATGCCATATTTAGAATATTAAGGCATTTGAAGAGCCATGCTTTTCAGGGAACATTTTTAATCTGATGTTCTTCCACACTTGCATAATAACAATGATAACGCTCACAAATTATTTTTCACCTCTTCCCAGAACTCAACCTTCTCTTTACACATCACATCACTACAGATTCCATACAGTTTGCCATCCAAAGCTATATATTACCTCTATCAGAAGCAGGTGCATAGTCCTCATCACCTCCTCTCCTTGCAGGAGCAGGAGCGCCTTCTTCACTCTTCCTCCAGTCATCTAGAAAGAATATTTACAAATCATTAGCTCCTTGTCTGACAAAATAATGAACTTGAGATACGTGATCTTAAAATTGCACTTCACATAACTACTTGATTGACTCAAACTTGATTACGTCTGACAGCAAAAGGTAGAGTTCTTTTCTTGGATAGACGGATAGTGCCGAGTTCTGAGAAAATTAATGAGGTTTTGAGTTTTGGGTTCCAATATTCTTTTTATTTCCACCTGGAGGTATATCATAGTAATCCGCTCACTAGAAATACTTTTTCTTTGCAATGCTCAAATATTCAAAGTACCTTCATGCCACGCATTTGTGTAGTCCCATATACCCATACTTCTATGCAATGCTTTTTTACTCTCTGTAATAAAATAATAATAGTGGGTTCTTGTACAGCATACATGTTTGGTATGTTGCCACTTCCTTTTTTTAGAGAGAGATAACAAAGCTAAATTCACCTCTTCCTTCATCTTTGTTGTCATATCCTCCTCTTCCTTGGCCATATCCTCCTCTGTCGGGACCTCCACGATCAGGACCACCGCGCTCAGGACCACCCCTCTCAAAGCCCCTGTCCTGTCCGCCTCTATCGTATCCTCTGTCTGGTCCTCCTCCCCTGTCGAATCTCTCGGGGCCTCTGTCACTCCGCCTGTCATAACCACCACCACCGGAACCTTCCTCGGATCCAACACCTCCACCACCGCCGCCACGATCACGATTCCACTCTCTACCAAAGCCTCCATCACCACCCCTGTCTCGGTCAAACCCTCCTCCGCCTCCACTGCCTCCACGATCATAGTTCCTTTCAAAACCACCTCCTCCTCCTCCTCCACCACGATCCCTGCTAAAGCCTCTATCACCGTCGTATCCCCTGTTACCAAAGGATCCACCGCCTCTGTCTGGGGTATCCGTGCCTCCTCTATCTCGCCATCTATCTCTATCGCTCTCGCTAGGCTTGCTAGCGCTACCGTACCTATCTCCACCTGCAAAAGCAAGACGGAGAACCATTCCAATCAATTCATGATTAACTACTGTCTAAGCACTAGTTTGACAAATCATATGTCACTTCTTTCTTATGAAACCGAAGATGCATTTCATATCGGTATCGAATTCCACTTACAGGTTATATGTGCATATCCATTCAAGGCTTGAAAGGTGGAGTCAATTTAGTAAATGAACTCAATGCATGTCAATATTTAGTTCAGTTCAAATGAAGATGGAAACAATATTTCTTTTCAAGTACATAAATTCATAAATCGCAATTCTCTATTCACTGCTCTTCTGTACACCCAATATAAATAAAGCTGAAGTGAATAAGAGTGCAAAATTATCCATCTACAGGGTGTTTTTTGTTCCTTATAATTCTAAACAAAAAATGCCTCACATCACGTCATAAGACATGCATACCCTCTTCATGTAAACTGCAATGTGTACTGTTTTAGAGTCCTACTTCCACAGGCAATGACAACACTTCATTCAGTTTCCAATGTAATCCCTCATGACAGCCATGCAGCTGGGTGACATGATGCCTGTCTTCATCAGCTCAGCTATTTCTGATTTGGGAAATAATCCTGCAGTTACAAATTGCGTTTTCATCAGCTCGAGACTCGACCTCTTAACTCGAAACTCAAGCTCAAGAAATTAGCTCAAGATATTTTGCTCAGCGTTCATGCATAGTGCAGAGTCTTCGGGCTGGTGAAGTCGCATCGGACGAATAGCGGGATGATTTTCAAACTAGCCCAAGATATCTTGGGATGATTATCTTGACCTAATATCCTGCTAATTGCAACTTCGGGCTGATGAAGATGCAAATAAACTTGATAATTTGCGATCGGGATAGTTAAAATAGCAGGAAATTTGGCAATCTCAAGCTGATGAGGACAGGCCTATGGTATCAAATGAATGAATAGCACTGATCTTTGCTGCGTACCTTGACCTCCTCCTTGACCTCCCTGGTTCCATTCACCTCCTCCACCTCTATTTGTGTCAGCACCCCTCCTCCAATCACCAGGTGTCTTGTCAAATCCTCTGTCGCCACCTCTTCCATCTACAAGTACATGGAGCAAAAGATCAAATTAAGAGTTATAAACCATGGTATTGAACGAAATATGGATATTCTGTTTTTAATTTATTGAAATTTATGAATATGCAGCATAACAAATGGGAATCAATTCTGAAGCCTTAATGCAAAAATTTCACAAAGATCCATTACACATACATGCTAGAAGATTGTGTATACGTCTACGAGTTACTGAATTTTGTTTACATGCATACATGATTATCACAACTAACTTGAAACTTTAGGACAATGTCAACACTGCAATGTCAGTAACAATCAACGGAACACATTCAGTAAGAACATAAAATTCAACAAAATTCACCATACATTTAGCTCAATGGATAAGCAGTTAATCCTTCTGATAATATGAAATAAACTAAATAAATTGTCTAGAATTTAAACAAATATCTCTCGACTTCACATATATTGATCCATAATATAAAAGAAAACATACCTGTTTGTGCTTGACTGGCTAGATCAACACGAATCCGTCTGTTTTTCAATTGCTGTGAAAGGAAATTTAATGAAAATAACTCCTCATCTCGCAATAACAATCATTATAGTGAATTCATAAAAATCAACAAATATACTTTAACAAATATTTTTTCTTTTTTTTCTTTTTAAATGCAACTGAAACCAGACTATCAACTTGCTATTTGGGGAATTATTTTGAGGACTATCAATTTCAGTTCAATTCAATTTTATTTATCTATAATCCAACAATGTTAAAACACATATATAACAGTCATAAATACTCTGCCAATAAGGCATGATTTTTAGGTTACTGTACTGTTCAGGTGGTCAAGAGCACCTCTGCAATCACTATCCTTGCCATGGGGAAGACAAATATTTAATTAACATCATGTAATCAAATTAAAGCTAGTTATAATAAACCGACTTGCATCTACTGCAAATAGAACTACACTCACTGTATTATTGAGGGCGAGAGCTTTGTACAATGAATCCATGTCTTCAACCTCTGCATATCCAAAGCCTTTGGGACGCGAACTATCTCCCTCTGTAGGCAACCTCACATCACTCACCTGAGCATCAAGAGAAACATAAAAGTATAATAACAGAGAGAGCTAACAACAATACTAGTAACTACTACTATATTCCAAAATTAAACAAATGAAGAATATAAATATGGAAATTCCCTTGCTGCAAGAGACATATTCAGTTGTAAACAGATAATTTTTTTATTTACATGTAATAATACAGTGGCACTTTGTGGCAGTAACAAGTACATTACAGTACTCGTGGGTTTCAACAGACAGAAAATACTGAAAGACTAGATATGCCTACATTATGAAAATCATTTATCCAGTACAATTGAAAAATTCATTTGATACATAATACATTCAAATGGATTAATAAAATAAGTGTTAAAGAGAAATCCAACCCAAATAGACAACTACTCTAAAAGAAAGCAGAAAAATCAGAGAAGCAGACTGAAGAAAGTGTCAATTAGATCTATATAAGAAAGTATATAAATATAAGAAAGTTATGAATTTTTTAAAGTTATAATCACTATACGTATGGGCACTTCAAATTGGCTGAAGCTGTAATGTCAATGAGATGTACTGCGGGACAACTATCCTTTCTCTTCCAACATATAAAATTACTAAAATTTAAATTTGTCAACAAATTATTGCTCAGGACGGTCTATTCTTGTTATCTTTAATTTACTACCAACTTGAGATTTGCATACACTTGGTGATGTCATATTTCACACACTCATAACTTCCGTACCATTGGTACAATTCATTTCAAACTTTGGACATCTGTTTCTGTAATTTTTCTGCTTTCATACGAATCAACTTATTACAAGGGTTGGATTAATTAATTTTAATTTAAAAAAGAAATTTAAATTCTGGTAGATAACACTAACATTACAGGTGGCTGCAATGAGAAACTTCTCGATATCCTCGGTTTCGCAGTCAAAGGGTAAGTTGCCTAGGTAGATGGTGTAAGGTGGATTCGGGGGAAGCTTGTCCTTGTCTATCTCCACTTGCTGGGCACTCTTGGGTGCGGTAGGCAGAGAGATACGGTCTGGCATGCCGGCCGAACTGGAATCTGCCCATGAGGTCTGGGCATTGTCTGTCAAAAGTAAAAGCAACCTAGATTAAACAAGAGTTGGTCACATGGTCGCATCTAAGGTTCTCTTTAGATTCGGACTCGAGTTCAGGTTTGTGTCAAGCCTTTGAGACGGTGATAGTAAAGGGTAAGGCGTAAAATCATCAGATCTCAGTCTCACTGATACACCTCTGAAGTCTGGACGCATATATTTAGCACAAAGCCAAATTTACATACATTTCTAATGCTTCCTGTGACTACAATATTCTTCCTGCGATTTCTTTCCACTTCTAAACTCATAGCAGTAGCAATCATGAGCATTATCATCTATCAATGGAAATGCGACATTTTTTCTACATTCTCATGCCTCGATTTTGTAGAAAAGATGACAGAATATTGGAAACACTACCAAAATCAATCCATGTTAATATTTGCAATAAAGTGTAAGAGATAATTTGGTGATGTTTGCAGCAGATACTTACAATCTCCATCTGCAGTCTCTGATTCCTCTGCCCATGATGATTTTGAAGCAAAAACAAAGCTGGTACCAGGAGCAGGAGAATTATCACCTGTTGACAGGAACTCGTTCAGATTCAGAGTCTTCCCCTTCTTCTTACCCTTCTTCTTTCCTGAAACAACAAAACACAAAACAATTCAACATTTAATGGTTTCTAATATGAAAGAAAGGGTGTTACTGCCGAGATAGCTTACGCCACTTTTGTACCAAATAAGCACTAAAGTATTTTTGTTTAAACTCTTGAAATATCATTCCAGCATTATTTATTAACATTTTTTTTTTTTTTATACTTCCCCTGAGAGATCCCTTCTTGCTAGACATATGAATGTACAATTAGGGGAATGGGAATGAAGTCTTGTTATTCTGTAGTCTGTACTAGGCCTGAGTAGAAACCGTTCCCTACATCTAGGCTCTTAGGTTAACATAACCCATGGTTTAAATTTAGCCTAAAATAAGCGTGATACAGTCAGAGGTCCAATATTTACATGTAGACGCGCGCAAGGCAAAGTACGCTTAATTTGTGCTAATTTTAAACCCTGGGTTAAATTTAAACCTCCTTTGTGAATTCGGGCCATAAAGTCTAATACAGTATTTCTAGTTGGTTTGTACTTTGATGCCCATTGCTCCGATCAGTTCAGACTTTCGTTTGCATGTATGACGGTGTAGGGCTGTAACCACGCACATCTAGCATGACAAACTTAACTCCCAATTTAAGCTTTGCCGCATAATACAAGCACATTGAAAAACGATCAAAAGGGACTTCGATGTCCTTTCAAGAGCTTGAATTTACTTTCCTTTAACATAATAATTGTTGTTAAACCATTATTTTGTGGAAATTCAGACAATTAATGCACATTATATTTTAATTTTAAACTTAGTAGCCTGATCAGCATTTTAAACTTGTGCGTGGTACTACTGTAAATTGCTCAGTCTTCAGCGAGTCATATTTTTACTTCTGTTTCTGAGAACCCTCGGTACTGCAAAGCATGACCCCTTTCTGCATTCCTTAATCTTAGAAACGATTATGTTGTATCTGTCATTCTAAATTAATTTCCAGAAAAGTGATTTTTTTATTTTTCTTCTTCATTGATTTGAAAGCAGCCAACGTCTTTACCGTCCCATTATTAGTTCAGCAATTTAATCTAAACTGACCGGTCCCGCTGCTGCATACTCTATGCTCTGCATAATTTATGGTGTGCAAGGAAAAAAATTCTGTTCGGGGACCGGGTTTCTCCCAATATGTTCAAGTCATCCCCCCCCCCCCCCCCCCCCCCCGAGTTCTGCAAAACTTGTAATGACTCCTCATTTTCACTTGAAAAATGCTGTGACAAGAAATCTACCACTTGCTATTTAAATGCTATGATATCATCAAATCCAAAAGCAGGAAAGGGATTAGTGCAAAAAACAATAACAAAAAATTGACCTAGTTTGGGCAGTATGATAAAAGATTATTGATTTGTATGTTGTTAATTTTTGTTTTCCATTTAATTATGGAAATTAGAAGTGCATCATTTATCTTTATCATTAGAATGCCTTCTAGCAATTGAGCATTTTGGCAGATCTTTCTCTAGAAACCTTCCTAGATCTACCGATAATGATGAAAATTCTGTATTTAGTTTCAACAATTATGATAAATATACTAGATATTACAAAAATAGAAAGGGCAAATGTTTTTGTCCATTCTCTGACTCTGCCACAGATTTCTTTCTGTGTATATTTTTTTAAATTTAATCTTTCATTGTATCATTCTTTTGGGGAACATTCCATTTTTCAAGGACAAATCACTGTGTGAACTTGGTCTTGCAAGTTGCATGATCTTGCATAATGCTCCCCCACTCCTGTTGTCTCATTGCGTGATTATAATATAAATTATAATGTCCATCTATTCTAGAGCATTTCAAGTCGAATCTATAGTATTCATGACTGTCATCCTAGTCCAAAATTGCAACAACTGACACCATCGGAGCAGCGAGCATGGGGATACACTGGGCAAAACAGTTCAAGTTAATAATTCGTTATTACGGTCGCTATTACTTCATGCACGCCCGCACCCCACCCCCGATACCGTATGCAATTGTATTGTGCAGCAGTTTGCCGTGAATCCTGTGAGAAAGTGTATTTATAAGTCCTTGTTTTTAGGAAAAATACTTCAAAAAAGATAAGAAAATCGACACAAAACAGGTAAAAAATATATAGACTTTTAAATCATGACCATCATTTGGATTTTTGAAGATTTAGTTGATTTTTTGTATGTTTTAGTAGGTTATCTCCACGCCAGAGTTACGGGTCAAAGTATGGATATGATTATGATTCTGAATTAGCCCCAAAAAATTTAACTCATCACGACATCAGCCTCAATCTCGGGGAGAATCAGGAGGTGGGCGTGTTTTCTGGAAAGGGCCTAAACTTAAGTACAGTGGCAGCTAGATCCAGTAAGATTGTAAACCATCAACACTGGTCAACTATAATTATAAACCATAATTATAAACCATGGAAACAGGGCATGTATTTTTGTTCACGAATGTCTACTTCCATATGGTCGAACCTCGGTCTCGCTCTGCACTGCCGCCCTTCACGCTCACGACTACGCTACATGTGTACACACATGCCCACGTTTCTCATAATTCTCCCACACAAACGCCACCGAAAAAGCAGAGCGCGCCATGAACTCCCAACACAGCTTGACACAAGTTCATTCATAAAATGCAGTCATAGAATCACAATCATTTCAACAGAAATTAAAAGAATAATTAATTCAAAGGCTGCTATCAACTTCATACACCACATCAACAAAATAGGTAAACCAAAATAGATTTCTAGTTTCTTGTAAGAAAAATATCGAGCGCTCACCAGAGGCCGCCATGTTGGTAGATATCGTGTGTTGGTAAAGAAAGTTAGAAGGTTAGAAATTGGGGCACAAAGTATTGCCAATTTGCTTGGTTGGCCTTTGGTGCCCTGTTTATGTTTTAACTTCAGCCGAGTCGTTGTTCCAAAAAGGTTGGAATCTGATGATACGTTCCTACAATAAGGACTCCCACAGATTGTGCTCTTTATGTAACAATAATCAGAGGTGGATTCAAGTCGTTCCAATGGGTGAGGGGGGGGGGGGGGGGGGTCATATAGTAAAATCTTAAATTGCACATACAGATTTTATTTAGGTCGCCCCCTGAAATAAGGGTGGAAGTACCACATACAAATGCGTGACCACCCCCCCCCCCCCACACACTACCCTGCCCACTGTTGTACCACCCAATCTCTTTCACTAGCTCTTAAACTTTCACTCGCTTCTCTCATTCTTTTCTTATTCTTTTCTTCTCCGAGTGATTCTCTCTCTCTCTCTCTCTCTGAGTCTCTCTCTCTCTCTCTCTCTTTCCCACAATCTTTTGAAATTACAAAGTTGGCATAATATGCATTTCATCAAAGTGCCAATACTCTTTTTCTATCTCTCTCTCCGTTCATTTACTCGAGATATATACATAGAAAGAGAGAGAGATATAGAGATATACATGTATATTATATATAGAGAGATATCTTTATATAGATATATATCCACACATGTATATAGAGATCATACTTTGAATAATTGCATTTTATGCCAACTCATGAAATTACAAAATTGTGTATTTATTTTATAAAATTATTTTTATCCATTATGATGTAAATCAGCATCAATGGAATTTAGTAGTCTTTTGTTTGTTTGTTCTTTTTTATAACATGCTTTTATAAATACTTTTCCCCCTTTTTCTACTTTTTCTTCACAATGATTATATGTCATGCATACCGGTATGTTATTTTTAACAGGGCATTAATGAACCGTAATAGGTTTTACTAACTTTTGTGTACACAACATTAAAATCTCAAGTTCAATCAAGCCAATTAGTGAATCTTCGTAAACATCAGTACTGTAGTTCAGTACCATGAAGACTTTCATATGGATGTTATCTCAGGAAATGTATTGAATTACACACAACACGCATACACATGCATGTACACACAAATTGAGTTTGGTAGGCTTTTATTAATGTACAAAAGAAACAAAAGAAGTATTATAATAATTAGAAGGAAAAGAAATAACATTATTAATAATATAATAATCATAATAGCAAGAAAAAAAAAAGAAAAAAAAATAGTAATAACAATAATAATAATAATAATAATAATAATAATAATAATAATAATAAATAGTAATAACAATAATCAAAAATAATAATAATAATAATAATAATGACAATAATAATTATAATAATAATAGTAATTTCAGCTTTTCAAAGTGCATGTATCTACCTTTAATGGCTTCCATTGGGAAAAAGCTACTCTCTTCTATTTTGCAATTCACTTCTCTCTATAGCTTGAAAAATGTGATTACCATTCTGGGCCGCCCCCGTTGTACAAAACTTACCATTGATGGTAACTTTGCCATTAATGGTAACCATTGAAACCTTGATTTTGATTGGCTGTTAGCATGTTAGTTGCCATTGATGGCAAAGTTACCATCAATGGTAAATTTTATGCAACGGGCCCAGACAGGTTCTGTAGACCTTATCCTCTCCTCTATTGCCATTGACATAGGAACCTAGTTATTACATTCTTTATTCATTTACATGATTCTCTAAATTTCTAGCTTATAAAGCTATAAGTCTAGAAAAAACAGCAATTCAGAAAATGAAATAGTTACATGGACTGCAACGAAATTGCACAGTCATAATAATTTCATTTCCCTGCCCACATGAAATTTCCACATGGGTAGGATTGCTATAGATATATTGCTGAACTTTTTTATGGCATTCATCAATTTCATGGTCCAAATAGGGTCAGATAGGGTAAATCGATATGTGCATCTGAATCGAATGACCGGCTAAGAGCTGTAAAATGTTTTGCTCTGAATTTGACCACCAGCTTTACTCGGCTTTTTTAAATATTAGCTGTGTATTAGTACACAGGTATACATATAATGAACTTTAAAGTGTGTTAGAGCATGGACCTAGGTCCATGGTTAGAGTAAAGCAGTGCCTCAGTGCACAGTGACAGTGCAAGCGTTTGGAGGGCATGTGTATTATCAAGACTGAGACATCGAGACTGAGATATAAAATCCATTGACTGGTACATGAATAAAAGAAATGTTGTTCCACTATGTTTATTTCCTACCCCAAAAGAGATGAGCCAGCATCTCCCTCACAAAGTTCAATGTTTACCAAAATCAAATAAACTAGACAAATGGTTAAGTGAATAATTGACATGATATTATCCTCATCCTAGGATATAATACAATACCAAACCCAGCCTTCATTATGTTTCTGAAAACTTTCAAAGTTTACAACCGTATATCTACAATTTCAGACATTGTATTTAAAAATACTTGGTTAGGTGAACAAAATTAATTAGAGGTCTGATATCCTCTACAAATGTATGCTACAAGGCATAGTGCTCCTTGTGTAAAATTACACAATAAACAGCTCACACATGGATACTAGTCTGGATATCAGAAAGAAGTAATAATAGTAACTGACTGTAACACTTTGGTTCTGATTTGATTTTGAAATAACACACTTTGGTTATAATTTGATCTCAACATGTAAAGCATAACACACATTCTCAATAAAACACCAGCCCGAGTTATCTCAGGCAATTCATTTAATGGGTTAATCACCTGTCATTCCATTTATAATGATTGCCTGCATTGGTTTTCATATAAATTGGGGATGTAAGTACTCACAGACTAGTGAGTATTTTTTTTTTAAATGACAGCATATTAGCCGGGTCTATGAGATGGAATTTGCACCAGCATTGTATGGTTTCAAAGCCCTATACATAAAGAATGCAAGTTCACAAATTCATGGGTGCGAAATACCTTACTGAACTTTGGTGACTTATTCTCAAGAATAAATCTAGATTAACCCTTTCATGACAGGATTCATTTTTAGGGTTAAATGGGTCACATATTGTTCCTCAATTAGCAACATTCATATTTTTCTTTTATTGCTACATTGTTGAAATAAAATGTAAACAAAAATACATGGGCGAGAATGTTGTGAAAAAGTAAAAAAATTACAAATTTTTATCAAAAAACAATTTTTAATCTCTCAACATGTTGCCAATTTAAGAATTTAAAAGCTTATTTTCCTTTGTAAACATTCCTGGAATAAAATACAATACCATCATGAAATAAAAATGGATGCAGTGTGTGCAGAAATTTTTGCTCTTTCTACTCATGCATCTGAGATATTTCTATGGCCGGGGATCAAAATGTGGAATGATTGTCTCGAAAGAGTTAAAGCCCCACTGCACTACTTATAGCTACTTGCGCCCTCTATATAGCAAACAATGCCTAATCGGTGACCATTGTTCCCCCATGATCCTCATTTTCTTATGCTAATTGCGAGCTGATTTGATGAGATAACCACCTGTCAGTGACCTTGCAGGGTGATCTAATCCTTCCTGTAAACTAGTACAGATGGGCTTCAACAAGTTGAGTTCTAAGCCTGAGCTGTATTCTGCTGCAAATGCATGTTGTTCCAAAATCAAATCATATCGAACGGGTTCATATCCTCCATGATTCAGCTGCACAGCAGGTGCTATCTTCTCAGTCTTAGAAAGAAGGCATGCCTGCATTCCTGACTGTCCTCGGGGTAATATTTATCGTAAAAGTCCAAAAAGAGTTCTTCCTGCTTGAAGCCAAACTTCTGATAGAGCAACATGGCCGGGTTGCTGGCCGATACGTGCAGCGTCACATCTTTGCCCATGCAAGTCTAAAGGACAGATTGAGTAAGAAGAAACAAAATGGCGTCAAATTGTCAATATAACAAATAAGTTAGTATTTGTGATATATTTGGAGAAAGAAAAAAATTATTTAAAATCATACTCACTGTTTGCAAAAAAATATATGTGGTTCAACTTTTTTTAATGGGTTTAATTACATTTATACGTTACGTTACAAAAATTGACTTTAGAGCCAACAAAATATTACCCCCCCCCCCCCCTCCCCCAATTTTTTCCTAACTATCAATACATCATAAATTAGAAATAGTAAAATATATAGGTATTAATTGAAAAGTGCAGGTTCTATGAAATTATTGATGAATATAAAAAGCCAGCATAAATAATGAAAATTATGTAATATGGATAGCAGACTGAAATATTCTGAAAATATAAATATATAAAGAGAAAGCTTTCTAAATTCTGTAACAGTAATCCTGACCATAGGCCAAGACTTGAGACTTTGAAACTTCATGACCAAAATCTTGACAAAAACCACTGTTTATATCTGCAGTCATTCAATTATCTGACTGGCTCCAAAAACTATCACATGAAAACAAACAAACTTCTAAAAACACTTACTTGAATCAGATGATAAACCATGAAAGTGCCGATGCCTGCACTTCTCCACTCCGGATGGACAAAGAGAAAGGAGATGTAGGCTTCGTTGTATTTGACATCAGGAACCATGAATCCGAAACCGATCACCACCTTACGATACAGAACCACCACACTGAAGTCTGGATAGTGGAGGCACTCTGATACTGGTAAATGGATTAAAAACAATAAATGCCAAGTGTAAATTAATTTACCCAACTGAGACTCGTTCTACATTATTCATCATGAGGAGTCTTAGAAGTAATGTAGCAAATAATTTTGCTAGCCGTCAACAAATCGCTACAACAAGTTTTCTCAATTTTTCAAATATGCATGAACTATTGTTTTGTTTTGTTTTTTCCCCTTTATAAAAATACTTAGGGAATGCACAAACGGAAAGCACAGTGCAAGCTACATACATGCATCAAGAAAATAATAATGTAATACTAGGGTGTAATGATGAAAATGAAGATAACTCAGTAAATTAATAGCAGTTATGATCAAATCGATAAAGGTCATTTTATCCTAAAAGCTCAAAGCCAATTGAAACCATTTTCATATTTCATTTACATATATATTGTTTGCCATTGCTGCATGTAAATAAGTGAAAATCATTCTGCACATATCTTTAATGATTGGTGTTACTGTCTACATAATCATTAGCCTTAATCAGTGATCTCATCAACCCATATGACATAATAATATGAACACATAGGGGGATTATCTGACAATTCCGCCTTGGTTTTTTATGGTACCCCTGATTCCATGTACAGCAAAACCTGTCTATAAAGACCACCCAAATGGAGACAAGAAAAGTGGTCTTTATAGGCAGGTGGTCTTTATGTACAGGTTCCTTTGGTACATGTTCCAATGAGAAACCATTTTCAAGGGAAACAAAAAATATGGTCTTTGTAGACAGATGGTCTTTGTAAACAGGTGGTCACTAAAGCAGGTTTGACTCATTGACTGTATAACGATTTCCATTTGTTCTGTATTTCTGATTTTTATGTGTATACGCTTCTATTGGAATTAATTAAAATTGACCTGAACTGAACTGAACTGAACTGAGCTGAACACTTACAGTCAATGCCTGGCCAGAAGAATTCTCTGCAGAGGGCATTAATGGAGGGTATGTGTTGAGGGCGAACATAGCAGTAGTCAATGGGTGCAACCGGAGGAGCCTTGAAAGATGGCTCCACTTTCCGATGATGCTCTAAAATCTCCTGGAGTAGACGAAGCTTGAGGGGTTTTGACTCTGTATCACGTCGTATGAAAGGCTTCAGGACTCTGCCAAATATAAATCATATAATCACATCATTGTTGTGTTATTTCCAATATTCTGTAGGTTAAAACTCTGCATTATTTTAACCCATTGCCTACTGTAACCTGGTGGCCCCTGTGTTAAGCCTATGAGAAAAAGAGGATTCAGTAGTCAGTGGGTTAATTAATGGAAAGGTTTTTGGTTACCATATTTGCCGGCGATAAGGCCGCAGCGCCGTATAGGCCGCATCCCGATTTTGACATTTAAAAAAAAAAAAAAAAGAAGAAAAAATGTTTATGTGACTAAAATCACCGCCTTAAACCTCTCGGCCATCACGCACTGATAGCATACTATGCAGTTTTCTGTAATGTAGTCATTGAAATGGATTGAAAGTGGCGACTTAGCGTGTATGATGCTTCGCGGCGGCTCCCGTTAAACGGGCCCTTCTTTTACTTTTGCAATGCATTGGCACGAACTTAGATCAAAATCTATCGGCAGATGTTGTTTTTGGAAGTTTATTTTCGTCTTCATGTCAACAATGCAAGATAAAATTGTGGGTAAGATGTGTGGAAATGTATAGTTATTGTACCGTTCGTAGATCTAGTCCCATATGTACAAATTCGTGTTGGTTTTGATTTTTTTTTTTTTTCTGTTTCGCCGTAAAGGCCACACCCCGACTTTTTGATATTTTCTCTTCCAAAAATACTGCGGCCTTTACGCCGGCAAATACGGTAAAACAATTCGGATTGCACAATTTAATAGCTTTATGAATAGACTACAATATCTACACATCGGTGGTAACCACTTTATAAGCACTTGTTTATTATCATTATTTATTTATCTAGTTATTACTTTAACATGATACAAATAACTTTGTATATGGGCCAATCAGTTTTGGGTGTATTCAAGTGTTGAATGGAGCACACATGCTTTTCTGCTTTGGAAACCGCTTCAACCACTTTTGCAAGAAATTGTTTATAATTGAATACTACTAAAATTGAAATTTATTAATGAACAATTTTGCAGCCCATCATCGGTTACAGCTGAAAGCTACCGTTGCAATTCACTTCACCAGTCATAAACAATAAAAATCGCTCATAGATATAGCAAGAGTGTGTCCGTTTGTACACACCCTTCATCAAATTTATAAGGATTTTGTATTTTAGGTTGGATCAATGTATTGAGAGAGATCTCACCTTGCTGTATAAGGACTGACAATACTCTGCATCATGGCGGACTCGTTACAACCGATGAGACGAGCTCTGAAGGACGTCTGAGGCTGATGGACACTGGGGGCCGAGTAGTGAGACATCTGAGGAAATCACACACACAACAAAATATGAATGAGTCAAATGGACATGGGCTACACATGATAAAAGCATTAGAAATGTGTCCATATCCTCAGGCTTGGCCAAATAAAGATTAATCCTGCGTCCAAATGTAACAATAATCAAGAGTACCGGTGATGAGTTTGAGGGTCTTAGTAATGTTAGATAACTCAGGAAAATATAGAGTCGGCAGACTAGTTTGTTATGGTAGACATGTTGTCTATTCAACTACGATGGATACAAGATATTCAGATATTGCATATCGTAACACCGATAGTAGTGATTGTTCTAGTCACTGAAAGGCTAACAATTTTTCGTCCACATCATCAGGCAACATTAAAAACTAGATGGAATTTGACTGCGCGCAGTCGAAAATGATGCCTCCGTCATAGAGAAATTTTACAAACCAAAATAAAAGAAATTTTTTGAATTCAAGTTCAATTGTAATCCATTGACAGGTTCTCAGAATATCGTGATTACAAGCAATTTCTCATATACATATATGACCCTTTGATCTTTGACCTCATGACCCTCAAATCTACTCAGTTCATTGGCTCTGCAAGATGTCCTGAGTTAAATAGTAATCCATCTGTCAGTTCTAATGAGAATGCGTTCACAAGCTATTTTTGCATACATAATGAGCCCATGACCTTTGACCTTATGAACCAAGAATCTACTCAGTTCATTGGCGCTGCAAGTAACATACATGACCTAATTTTGGCAGGAATCCATCAATCGGTTCTTGAGATAACGCGATCACGAGCTGTTTTTGCATAAATAATGTGCGCTGTGGCCTTTGACCTTTGACCTCATGACCCCTAAATCTAATCAGTTCATCGGCTCTGCAAGTAACATACATGACCTAAGTTTGGCGGGAATCCATCAATCGGTTCTTGAGATAATGCGATCACAAGCTGTTTTTGCATAAATAATGTGCGCTGTGGCCTTTGACCTTTGACCTCATGACCCCAAAATGTAATCAGTTCATTGGCTCTGCAAGTAACATACATGACCTAAGTTTGGCAGCAATCCATCAATCGGTTCTTGAGATAACGCGATCACGAGCTGTTTTTGCATACATAATGAGCCCTGTGACCTTTGAACTTTAACCTCGTGACCCCAAAATCTAATCAGTTCATTGGCTCTGCAAGATACATACATGACCAAAGTTTGGCAGGAATCCATCAATCGGTTCTTCAGATAACGCGATCACGAGCTGTTTTTGCATACCTAATGAGCCCTGTGACCTTTGACCTCGTGACCAGGGATGCCAACCTTTCAGAGCACAAATCAGTAATCATAAGGCTAAAAATCCGTAATTTGGAGACAAAATCCGTAATTTTCTGCGCGACGCAAATTTTTCTGCACGCTGGCAAGCGCAGCTCCCGCAGGCAAGCGCGATAGCACAACAAGTTAAATAAAAGTAACATACCTGTTCATTAGTTGGTGTTACACGATGCATTTCCATTT
The DNA here is from genome assembly GCA_035222895.1 of Strongylocentrotus droebachiensis. Taxonomy (NCBI): domain Eukaryota; kingdom Metazoa; phylum Echinodermata; class Echinoidea; order Camarodonta; family Strongylocentrotidae; genus Strongylocentrotus; species Strongylocentrotus droebachiensis. The sequence goes on along the minus strand of JAVYIG010004322.1, from coordinate 118,695 downwards.
CTTACTGTATTCTTCTTTAAAAGTCTGTAACTTCTTGCCACGCTTCTTAGTTGTGGAAGACATGATGATTGATATCTAAATCCAACCAACATGAGTTCAGATTGTCGACGAAAATCGACGAACGCTGTGACAGCCTGTGAGAAATCCGACAGTGTACACGCCGCTAGCGTAGCGAGGCCTGGCGCTGGCCCGGCGGTAGCGGCGCGGCCAAGAGAGGTATTTCACCCGGCCCCCGCTCGCGAAGCACATGTATGCACCTGCGCTGTGAAAGGGGTGTGCTAGATAACAAATTGTCCGATCGGAAGCGCTATGGGATTTCTATGCATGGATTCAAGGATGGCTGCGCTGCAATAGTCAAAAGTACCGGTACGTGCTAAACCTTAAAGTGCTAATTTTGAAATCGGCAAAATCCGGGATTTATGGTATGAAAACCGTACCGCCCGTAATTGGCCGATTTCCCGTAGAAATTACGGGAAATCCGTACTAGTTGGCATCTCTGCGTGACCCCAAAATCTAATCAGTTCATCGGCTCTGCAAGATACATACATGACCAATGTTTGGCAGAAATCCATCAATCGGTTCTTCAGATAACGCGATCACAAGAACGGGACGTACGTACAGACGTACGTACGTACGTACGGACGGACGGACGGACGGACAACCCGAAAACATAATGCCTCCGGCTACTTCGTAACGGAGGCATAATAATCAAAGATAACATATTCACACATGAACAACTGGTTTGAACAAGATAAAACAAATGACTCTATAATATTGGTTTGGCTACAGGCATTACATAAAAGCTTGCAGACATGGGAGTTGAGGCCCAAACTGAATGATCGGTATCACAAAGAAAGTTGGGAGTTTCTTACCTGGAATCGATCTAGAATCCTGTAATCTCCTTCTTGTTGGCTCGATGACACATACTGCATTCCTACTCCCTGGGGATTCACCCCTCCCCTGCGAGGACTTTGGGTGAAGACCGACCGGGCCATCTTGGACGGTGTCATGTGACATCGACGTTGTAACATCTGCTGCAGGGACGCATCAAGGTCAAATAGAGGCTGACCCCGTGCTCTTTTCTCCTGAAAAGAAAAAAAAACGGAAGTACAAGAAGATGAATTTTCTAAGCTCATGATCTTTAACAGTACAATGTCAAATACAAATCTATACAGAAATCATAACATTTCACAGAGATGACTTGTTTTTTAAGAATGACCAAAGTAGTCTACATATTGCAAAGATAATAATCTATAGGCTTCAGAATATATTGTCAAGTTTCAATAAAGATTATAAAACTAACTCAGAATGACCAAAATCAAGGGAATAATATAAGGATATTGTCTACATCTTGAAACCTTGTGTTCCCCTAAAAGCACACACAGCGGGGCATCAGAGTTAGAGTTGTCCATAAAAGAGGCTACTGACTCACAGGGCATTAAATGAAAATGGAAGACAACATTTTTTACAATAAAGTCCTGGTTAGGGTTACACCGGCAGACACAACATGAGTGATATTGATGACATACCTGTCTGACAAGAAGCTTTCTCCTCAGTCTCCTAGCAACCGGATCAACATCCACTGCTTCGGAACAGGATTCTAAGAGTTTGAGGAGCTGTCTCTCCTCATACACACTCATTGGGAGAAATCTGATAGAAAAAGAGCATGGAATACACACAACTCATTACAGTCAAACCTGTCTATAAAGGCCACTCGAGGGAAACAGAGAAAGTGGCCACTGTAGACAGGTTCTACAACACAAATTTCTTTCTTGAAAGAGACAAAATACATTGCAACTATAGAGAGATATCCTTTATCTCTATAAAGGCCACTAGGACTGGTTTGAGTGCACGTCACTATATCTTTACACATCATTGTGTTCACCACATTTTTGTTTTGTTTAATATGTAATTGTTTATCAATGTATTTTGTTTGTTATAGCGCTTAGAGACTTCGGTGGTAAGCACTTTATAAGCACCATTTTTATTATTATTATTATTACCACACAGTGAAACCTGGTAAAGAACTTTACAAAGAACACTGTTAGAATAAACTCAATTTAAAACAAGGTATTTTTGCGAGACACACTTCTTCTTTTGGTTCCATTCATGTTTAGAAATGATATCAAAAGGTTTCAACTTAACCACGCAATGTCTTAGGTTCTAGGGAGTTCGTTATCATGAGGTTCCACTGTACCTTTGATAGTGAACAACTTTGGATTCCTAAAAAACACATATGAATTATCAAATTTTAAATTACTGCAGTTTTATATAATACATGGTATATTGGTCAAAGCACGATTGTTTCTATATCACAAGTATAAATTATACCTTGTAAAGTTGTACACATTGTTAGATCTATGTACACTAAGGCCTACTTTATTTTAAACCTTCAAAACAATTACTATAAACAATCTGCTCACTTTCACTGCACTGGTTACAATATTTCATATTTACTTTGGTTTAAAGGCATCTTCTTCATCTTCCTCAGCTCCATCCTTGTTCTTCATCTCACTTTGACCTTTGACCTTGTGTTTTCTCAACTTGGTCTCCTTCCCACTGACACTGCTCGCCGAACTCTCCAGAGATCTCAGGGACCCTGCAAACGATGGCATCTCACTGATGGCTTCCATCGGAGTATCCTGCGAAGAATCGTTGCTAAATTGACGACTGACGATGATGGGCGAGGGCAGTGCTGATAGGTCGGATAGCCCCTTGCTTCCGCCGTGGTGTAGTACCTCCTCCTCGTCACCGGCCATCAGCATGCTGGGAAGGTTTACTGATGAAGGAAGGTGTAGAAACAAAACTGAATATTTTTATTGTTAATTTGTATGTAAATCATACACTGAAAACTCATAATCTAAAGCTTTGCAAAGCAGGAGTTGTCCTCCTAAAAACTAGCTATTGAATTGATGACATCATCATACGTAGAGTATGGTTATCTTCACAATGACTTTGCATTTATTAAGCACGGCTCATCGCCTCAGCTATTAAAAAGGGCGAGCCGATCGGGTGCACATATTATGTCGTCACTGTACCTACAAATTTGACCCCTGTTGAGTCCTAAGGTTTTAATTTGTTTTTGTGCAATAACAAAAGGGTAAATACTTGTTATTCCTTTATATTTGTATTCTACATTAATTCAGTTTTCCATTTATATCAAGTTTTTTTTCATAGGATAGGGTCTTTAACCTGTTCTTTCCATAGACTAGACTCAGGCAAAATGTTAATAACTGTTGTTACCTTCTGGTGTAAGATCGCTCTCATTAAGAAGGTTGGACGTGAATGAATCTGAACTATTGTCTCCTCCAAGAAGACTGAGGATCGATGGTGAATCTGGTACCGCAGTTGGCTGGCCAAGGTTCTATATATCATAAAAAGAAAAATACATCTAGGTATTACAAACCAGCAGCAGTGATTGGGTCTACTCAAATGTTTCAGGACCTTCTAATAGTGGTTTGAATAGTGGTAATAGTGATGCGACGAGGAATTTCATCCTGAACTTTCTGATAAAATGTGAAAATAAAGTGATTCCTCTAAGATACAAATGTTTCACCTTTTATGTTTTAGTTATGCTTCTTCTTCTTCTTCTTACCTACTTCCAAACCTTTCAATAAATTGTACTGGCTTTTTATTCCCTCAAGATTTTTCTCATCATTAGGTTAAATTAGAATCATTAGAAAAATACGATATCACAGCTGTATGTGTTGACTTTTAGAATAGTGTTGGTTATACTTACTTTTTGTTATAATGATATATCTTATTAGGTGGTCTGTCGATATCGACAGATCACCTATTGTTTTTGTTCAAATTTTCTTTCTTTATTATTTATTTCTTTATTTTTATTTATTGTTCCTACTTTTTTGTTGACAGGATAACTCCAGATCGGTTAAGTCAATTTCGTTCAATTTTGGCACAGTCATAGGTCATTGTCATGAGACGTGACAGGAACATTTTCATTAAACAATAAGCATTAAACCAATTAAAAAACATCACGTAAGACTTTAAGGGACTCCAATTCAACAAAATTATATATATATAGACTGTAGGCTATAGACAGAATGTGGCAGCTCGCAGAGCTAGAGAGGGAAAAAAAATCACGTAATAGGCACGTGAATATCACGCGATCTCAGGCCCGCGCGTTTTTCCTCTCTCTGCTGCATACTGCCCTCTACAGTCTACTGCATGACAACTACGTCTCATTTCAAATTGATGGCTAGCTGAACTCGATATCGAGTACATAGCTCATGAAATATCATTCTTTCTGTAAGATATTATGAATATCTATAGTATTATTTGTCAAAGCAAATAATTATTTTACGGTAATTTTGTTGAATTGGAGTCCCTTAAAGTCTTACGTGATGTTTTTTAATTGGTTTAATGCTTATTGTTCCGATCAGGTCGGATGACGGTGTAGGAATGTAAACATGCATATCAAGCTTGACTCGTAACTTCTGCTTGCCATTTTACACGCATTTTTAGAACGAACGAAAGGCACTTCGATGTTATTTAAAGAGCTTTAATTTATTTTCCTTCATCAAACTATCAAGGGTAAACCAATATGTTGTGGATATATTTTATGCCTTAAATTAATGCCTTTAGTATTACGATTTAATTGCAATAGTCTGATCAACATTTTAGTCTTCTTGTGTGTGGCACTTTCTTGCTCTGTCTTCAGTGGGTCATAGATCTATTTCCACTTCTGTTTCTGAACGCACTCGATCGGTACCACGAAGCGAGATTCCTTTCTTGCAGCCTCAATTTTAGAGCGATAAAAACACCTACCGTCAACTGAAACAATCTCCATTTATTTTGTAAAGCATCTTAATTTAGTTCAATTGATTATATTATTGTTTTGAAAGCAGTAACTGTCTTTTCCGTCGCATTATTAGAACAGCAACTTAATCTAACTCCCGCCGCTGCATGCACACGATTTTTAGTGTCAGTGCAGTGGTGAAAATTTCGGGTACCCGGTCCCCGCCCGAAATTTTCAAGTCAAACCCGGGTTCGGCAAAACCCGTGATGACTCAGGCCTATACAAAATCCATTGTAGCGCTTTAGGATGCAAGGTGAACCCACTTTTTTTTTCATATTTCGATAGAGTATGAATCGGAGATATGATTTCATGTCTCATTTGACCCTCAATTAACTCACGACGTCATCATAATGGCCTCCGAACTCAAAATTTCATTTTGCATATTATGACGTCAGCATATTTTTGGAAAATTGATTGTATCTCTGTAAATATTGATCAATTTTCATCCAAATTTTGATATGTTTTAGCTGAGACAATTCTCTACAGATGCAGTTTCTACGAATTTTCATTTTGACGAAAGCATCATGGCGTATTTTTGCGATTAAAGGAGGCATGTCAATTTTTTACATTTTGCGTGTATTCTCTATGGGACATTACTTTTTCTGAAAACTGGATTCTACATTCCCGTCTTTCACGAGCAATATCTCTGTCGTCTTAGCTTCGTTTTCGCTGAGCATCGAGTATGTTGTAGCTGAGACAATAAGCTATCACAAGTGTGCCCTTTATTTTTCGATCAGATGCCGGGATCATGCTCATATTTCACTTACAAAGTTGGATTTGAGAATTCCATTTTTTGTTACGTGTAATCTCTATGGGAAATGTTTTGGTATATCGGTAATGCACTTGACTTCGGACCTCGAGAACCCTGGTTCGAGTCCAGGCGTCTCCAACAATTTTTTTTTCTTCAATTCTTTTCTTTTTGAATTTTCAATGATCACAAAAATTAAAGACAGACCACCTAATTCGTCCCCATGACGAATTAAATTTCTAGTTAATTTTATCTTTGAATGTATTCTCGTAAGCTTTATGTAATGTATTTTTTTTAACATTGCTATGTTGTTCATGTGCTTTTATTGTAAACTGAATGTAATTCAGCCCTCAAGCTGCTGTTATAATTCAATTCAATCTCAATACATCTTGACGAATATATGATAATCATTCACCTCACTACCGGTAAAGCTATCCAGACTACTCTCATCATCCTTGCTTTCTTTCTTTTGCTGTTTCTTATATTCCTCTTCTGATGCTTGCTTTGCTTTGCGAATGTCCTTGGCTTCCTACATCATTAAGAAAAACATAGTTTGAGCGACAAGTCAACATGCTAATGACATATAAACGTGAACTAAACGGCAAATGTACCCTCGAATTACGTATAGATTTGAGGAAGCTTTTCTTTTTATATTAATCTGAGTTTTAATAAAGACATAAATAAATTGTACACAAATCCACAACAAAACTTAAAGACTACACAAATGAATGTTATAATCACTGAACAATAAATGAAGGAACCAATTGTTAAAATTATAGTTCTCACCACCTTGCACAAAATTTCATCTGGAGAAAATTGGAGTTACACTATTCAGTGAATGTACCTTCTAGCATAATTTTGCTAGTTAGCCCTTTTTCTGCTGCTCCAAACAGCCCATCTCTTGCATAATAACCAATTTAGAATGCATTGTAAAGAGAGAATGCAGTTCCACACAAACCTGCGTTCTCGATCGTTTCTCCTTGAGTTCTATCGCCGACTCTGCCGACGTTCCTCTCTTTCGATTCCGTAACCCTTCTACTTTGATGGTAGGCTCAAATACTGCTCGCGCTTTTCTCCCAGCAAACTGTTTTGCTAAAAACAATCAACAACAGTATTTCCTGTTACACTCTTGAAATCATTTGAATTATCAAATGTACCTTACAATAATAATCACGATGAGATAAGACATTCTGTATCTGATTATAATTTTGGAACATACATCTAGTATTGTGAGTACAGCTTAACAATCACATCATTCAAAATTGTCTCTATTGAAATTACCTACATTCAGGTTCAATCATGATTAAAATAATCCTTTTCTGTATACCCTTTGGATTTTATAGATACAATTTATGTCCCATCATAATTATCAAATGCGCACATTCTTCCTCAAAGGAAATACACAGTGTCAGCCAATGTCATGAAGTTTGTTTCAGTTTTCTTCACTTAGCTGTAACAGGCTAACATAGATCAGGAATATCCAGCCAGACATATCTCTTTCCCTTGTAAATGCATTGTTCTACTTTAGAACAATACATTTGCATTATTTTGGGATCTACCATCATACACAGAACACTCTTCGTTAAATCTGAATTTGTAAACAATTCCATTATGGAGATATATAAATGATTAAAGATAAACTTGAGTTCTGGTAAAAAAAAAAATGAATTCTCACAGAATCTAACGAAACTTACACTGAATGTTCAAGATTACACATAAATGTCATGTGCCAAACAATTTTGGAAGAAAATGTATACTGGCTGAGTAATGAGCATAGAAAGATAAGGAAATCAGGGTAGTACTAGCCCCGACACCATGTGTGTTGTCCCATATACATCTTTCTGTGTAAGTGATTGTTACTTTACCAAGACTCTGCCAAATTTATGATGATTTTGATGACTTCAGAACCTTGCATTACACACCATTACTTACATGCTATATGATCAACTTTTCTGATCCATTCTACACCTTTTCTTTCAAAATGCAATCGCATTACCAGAACTCAAGTTTATCTTTAACAATTTAGCAGTGAAACAAGATGTTTGTGGACAAAAAAATAGATCCTGAAGTATGACCACTGTTAAGGTAATTCCTTGAAATGCCATCATTCTATGTTGAAATTTTCAGGGGTTGTGTTCTACTTTCATAGTGTTTACTCAAGAAAAGAGAAACATCAAGGAAAAATTTGACATCTTCGAGTCACTACCTTTACAAAGAGGTACAGTCAGACCTGTCTATAAAGGCAACCCAAGGGAAACAAAGAAGTAGCCACCGTAGACAGGTGACCTTTCTAGACAGGTTCTACAACACACATTTCTTTCTTGACGAAGACAAAATAAAGGGTCACTATAGAAAGGTAGCCTTTTAGAGATGTGGCCACTGAGACAGGTTTTACTTTAACTGTATATTGAAGAGGATGTAATTGGAACCTTACATTTTAATGATGGTTCTTGTTTGAGTGTTGGGGGTCTGTTTTCAATCAATGTCCACCATCCTGTCTCGTTGAACTCCATCGCCCCAGACCTGAAGAGCTGTTTGTTACCTACTGACAATACACCAGCAACTGTACCATGCCAAGTGGTTGTCTTGATTTTACTTCATTGAAAATGGAGAAAGTTAGACACAAATAGTTATGAAAAATTCACTAGTACATGCACATTGAGTAATCTAATAGTAGTTATAATAACATTAAGAATAAGATTAATTTATGTAAAGCAGCTACTAGTACTATAGACCCTATAGGCCTGAATAAAATAATTTACAAGTTTATACAAACACATTGCCACAACAAATATTATAAATTCATTCATACATATATTCCTATTGTCTGATTAAGTATGGATATGAGAAATGAAACGTAGATCTGTAGGGATTTTTGTGTGTGGCTACTTAGTGGTCTGTAAAAGCTACGAATCAGGAGCATAAAGAGCGAAGTTATTAAAGATAGCTGATTACAAATATATGCGTCGAAACAGGTAAACTAAAGCTTTTTGTCTTGCCATCATCCAGGTATATTGCAAAAATGAACAGAAAGCCGAAATCAGACAACATAAGCTGAAGCTAAAGGAACACGCACGCAAAATATGAACAGGTTGTTAGCCAGCCGTTTGATGACAAACGAAGTGTAGCATTTAACTTGCAATTTACTACGATGAGGGCAAGACAAAGCACTTAAGAATATCTGTTTAAGTTGCCATTTTTTATTTTGCAGTACCAATCATCTCTTTAAATGTGTGTGTATATGTATGTAATAAGAATCTAAAAAAACTCATCATATAATATGCTCTTGTGCCTATGGACATTTATCTTAATCTGTCTCACAGGCTTTCCCTTAATTACAACCTTATAACTAGATAAATCATTCCAAATGCTAGAATATAATTATCACTATAAAACTTAATTTCTTATTAAGATGCAATAAAATCAGTCTACTGGAGACTGAGCCCGAGGAAAGCTGGGTGCATATCAAACGGAAATATAAGGTTATCTGAAAATATTACAATCTCTGATGGACTTATATCCACATCTTATTGAAGGATAGAAAGCAGTCTTACTGTGCCCCAAAGATAAGGTTCCAGTGCAAGGAGATGAACTCACAGATGTCCTCCTTCCAGCGAAAGAACCCTCTTCTTCCGCTCCTTATTCGTCCTAAATTGTACAGGGATAGCATCACAACTTGTTGCCTAGGAACATGAAGCACAATAAATGTCTTTATAATTTATGTATTCAATGCAGACAGTGATTCAAAGAATACAAGTTATATTAATCCTCTCACTACATTTTTAAGAATAAATGTAATAGAGAATAAATTGGTTCAGTGTCATTTGCATTTTTTTCATTAGCAATAGCTCATTAGAGAACCGTACTATGTCTCACACACTGCATTACTAGATACAAAACGATACTTGAAAATAATTACAGTACAAAGATAGGTATCATGGTCTATATATGTAATAACTACAGTCACCTCATCACATATTTTAGCACATTTTGTGATAACATCAAGCTAATAGACCTAACGGATCAGACCTAATAATATCAAAGAAAATCTTACTTTTAATAAAAAATTATGTTTATTTTGGGATTTTACCGGGTATTGTATCCCTTTCGAGTAAGAAAATTGGGGAAAATAGAGGAACATATAGGGGAAAATGGGGAAGAATAGAGAAAATAAGGGAAAATCGGGTAAACAAACAAAAAAATCTGGAATTTAAAAAAAAAATCAAATTGGGTAATTATCAGGCCTGTATATACCCTGACTTCACCGATCAAAATCAATACCCATATATGGAAAAGGAAAGAAAAATTGAATATTCCCACCCTATAGCTGCCTGTGAACAATCTTACAAATCTTACCATGTGAGCCTCAATCTTTCAACTGTCTCATCTTCAGGAATGTTACATGTACTGCAATTCAGTTTGAAGAAGGTGTCCCCCTCTAGTGTTGTAGGATTTCCAGTGTTGAAGCAAGCTGTGTATAGTGTATGGTAACAAAAAAAAAGCCGGTTAGTAAGTTCCATCCTTTCATGACAGTTGGGTTTTATAACAAAACAAATATCTCTGAGGACCCCTCAAACATAATTTGCATTCAAATTATGAGAAAAAAAAACTAGCTAGCAGTGAATTCTATAGTTAACTTTACTCCCAATATCTAATACATGTTCTTCTAATTTACCAGTATTACTAACTCCCTGGAATGCTTTTCAAGTGGTCCCGATAGATAAATGGGAACTGTTATTACACAATATCTTAAGTATGACTATGTTTCTTTCCACAAAAAAGACAAGATGTTGTTTTATGCGACATTGACATCAAAATAATTTAAAGTGAGTATTACAAAAAACTGATGGTTATTCGATTTTTTATAAGATGAAAACGAATAAAACATTATCTCATAAAACAAATAATACACATCATTTTGATCGGGCATTAGTAAAATTACTAAAGTACATTATTTGTATACTCTCCAATCAGGTTCTTACCTAAATGAAAAGATTTCTTGCATTTTTCACAAGGGAGCATTGGACCTTCTCCTTTGCCTTCACAATAACACTGAGCACCCTCAGCCTCATCCTCCTCTTCCACATCTACGTTCTCCTCCTTCACTCCTTCCTCCTCCTCGTGGGTGATCGTCACATGAGATTCCTCATCTTCTTCTCCATCGTCGACCATTGCTTCCAGGACGATGTCTTCATCTGGTGACTTGACTGCCTCCTCCCTCGTTCCTGGAGATTTGGTGTCCATGGAAACCACGTCAATTTCGTCATTTTCCCCCTGTCAAAGAAAAACGAAACTTGCATCTTTATTTTATATATACATTTACAGCAAAGGAATTACTTTGGCTCCAACTTAAAATGTGATCAGTAGATTGAAAAAAAATAATCCTTTTGACTGCCTACTTTAAAATTTCATTGCCTACTTTTGATTTCATAAGACGAGATAATAAGTAATAACAATTAAATCAAGTTTTATTCATCAATCATCATCATCATTTAATTCATCATGATGATCAATCCTCATAGAGTACCGAAGCTGTGACGTCATAAAAATCTAATTTTAGAATTTCTCAGTTTTTTCTTCATTTTCCGAAAGAACATAGACCTCTAAGCTCTACAAAATAATGTCCAAATGTCGAAAAACCAATTGAATATGTTAAGTATTGGCTGAGATATGACCATCTGAATAAATATACTCCCCATATGGTCATATCTCAGCCAATACTTAACATATTCAATTGGTTTTCGACATTTCGACATTATTTTTGATGCTCTTTCCGAAAATGAGAAAAAAAATGAGGAATTCTAAAATTAGATTTTTGATGACGTCACACTTCACCTTATTGCAATGGGCTCCAATTAAACCTCAGCAGGGAACATTTTGCTGATGTTTTTCATTTTGTTCTTTTGAAAGCTAATTCTCCAATATGGAAGACAGTCTCTCAAACATTATGCAAAGTGTAGTAGTTCCACTTTATTCACTGTTAAAAAAAAAGTGTTAATGTTACAAAGCCCAGCCCCACATACTGACATTCCTGTTGCCTGTACTGTAGTGTTGGGCGTCCCCCCCCCCCCCTTATTGGACCCTATCATCATGATATACTCTATAATGGTGTTAAATACCTGATCAGTTTCACTTGCACCTGACATTGCCGACTTGTTTCTGAGGCTTAACAAAAAATCTTTCAGAATTCTTCAGGTCGCTCCTTCACCTTCACTCCTTCAGAAAGTGTGCGCCACCAATGTTGTTCCGCGCCGCGGCCGCGCCAGCTAGCTAGATATGCGTACACCACAGATTAGGTACCGTATGTCAGGTGCATGCACTCCGTTACCCTGGTTTGGGGTAAACTACCGGTACGGTACAAAAATTCCGGTACCTTTGCATATTACACGTCTAACGTTCGGCCGGACATTCGGCGAGCTGAGCTGAGCTAGCTGAAATTGCTGCTGTTCTGCAGAAAGATTTTTTCGCCCGATTCAACTGTAACTTTCTTCAAATCTCTGATCAGAAGGCACCGGTTCTGAATCGAATAATGGTAAATATGGGTCGTATAATTAAAAACGTTAGTTAACTCGTTCGAGTATCTAGCACTGTGGCAGGAAATAGCACACCAGCAATTTTGTAGTGGTCAATGCTAATGCGTAGAATTAGGGGATCATTATTATTGGGCAGGCCAGGCCATGGCAAATCAGTTTATAGCCGAGAAGCGAACCCGACGACAATATTCTCATTAAATTTTTCGAATAGGATTCTGCAGAAAAAACACAAAACTCAAAAGTATTTTTGATGGGCTACCGTAGTCTATTTTATGAGAAGAAAAAAAATGAGTGAGTAACAATTAGTCTACAGTCAACAACAAAAGTACATTTTTTGTATGTGGTGTCTCAATTGACCTTGGGTATCCATCGACTTGGGTTTAGGTTCTGCCATTGATATGCATTTAATTAACTGCAGCTAGTATTAATTGGTGTGGGTTCCGCTGAAGGCTGCAGAGTTCAGAGCTGATCGAGTACAGGGGCCCGTTTCTCGAAACCATCGTAAGTCTAACTTCTTGACTATCCCGTTGAAACGTTGTTATATAATTAACACATGTTTCAATGGGATAGTCAAGAAGTTAGACTTATGACGGTTTCAAGAAACAGGCCCCTGGTGTATAAATTAAATACACGTCACGTCGTTGAGAGATGTGAGTTGGTCTAGCGGTACATTCACTCAGTCAGCTCTCTGTCTTCGCCTACAAACTGGCTCAGACGGAGCCATGTTCGAAACTTGAGTTGCGTCTCATGGATGGTGACGTTAAATTTCGGTCCCCACAAGTAAAAAAAATCATATCTGATTGATACACATCTGTAAAAAAAAATGTTATAGATTGAGAGTCCTAGAGACAAGATATGTCGCTCATGTCATTTTGCACTAGGCATGATTCTTTTCGTCTCACAAAAATGTGTAGAGAGCTATGGCTGAGTTGGAATGAGTAAACCAATGGGTGTGACGGAATGAAGTGTGCCTGGTGGTTGTGCAAAAGTACACTAGGGTAGGCCTATACTGTATGTGAACAATTTATTTTTTAAAGGGATAGTCCACCCCAGGATTTTCTTTAGCTGACGATATAGACCTAATAATACCATGAAGAATGATACAAGTCTCATTAAAATCCATGATCACATAACGAAGATATATCGACTTTTTTATCGAAAATCAGCCGCCCCCCAAATGCAAATGCGTTACATGGGCATGAAACGATCGCCAAAAAATAACCGATAGTATCGAAATTGTGACGTATGTTGCGAGCTGCCTTCTTATTTCGCAGACATTCACTTTCGCTTTCATTCATGATTCGTCGTGTCAGTGCGATAACAGTGTACCGCGAGCGAAAGTGAATGTCTGCGAAATAAGAAGGCAGCTCGCAACATACGTCACAATGCGATCGTTTCATGCCCATGTAACGCATTTGCATTTGGGGGGCGGCTGATTTTCGATAAAAAAGTCGATATATCTTCGTTATGTGATCATGGATTTTAATGAGACTTGTATCATTCTTCATGGTATTATTAGGTCTATATCGTCAGCTAAAAAAAATCCTGGGGTGGACTTTCCCTTTAACATTCAAAACATATGTAGATTTAGGATCTACAATTTTTTTTCTTTCTTTCTCTTTCTCTCTTTCTCTTGTGTTTTACATGTTACCCCTTTGTGCTTCACATGTAAAACACATACATGTAAGTCTGGAAGTATTATAACTTGTCTCATACAAATGTATGAATGTATCATATTTTGATTTTACTCTTTTTTTAGTGTTTTTCTCATTGAAATCAAATGATGAGATCACCATTAAATTGTCTCTTAGGATTTTTTTGTTTGAGTTATTTGAGAGCCTTACAAAAATTGTAACTGATTTTAGAAATTGCAATTGTCCAGGTATGATTATTTTTCTATTTCCTATTTTCAATTTATGATTATCAGTATACTATTAACCGTGATGTTCATGTTTGAAAACGTTTCTTAATACCTTTGTAACATCTTGAGTCAATATGTTATACCTATAATACCATTACCATGAAATGGGGTACTTTAATAATAAGCCTGTTGTATATATCATTTTGCCTAGGATATAGCTTCTTCTTTTGTCAATTGTTTCGGGTTCTTATTATTCCAATATGTTTGGCTTGCTTGCTTTCTAGTATGTTAATTATGACAGGGCACCACACTAACTTTTTCTTTTGCAGAGGTCCAGATTGAACATTTAAATTTTGTATGCATGGGGCCCCTGTTATAATTTGAAAATCTTGGGGATCCAGCATTATATCTACGAACCAATATACACCAGGGACCTGTTTCACAAAGCCTATTTTCAATGGCAAATGACATAAATCAGTGACAAATCTGCTGATATTAAACCAATCAAAAGCAAGGATTTCACTAGCTTAATTATAACAAAAACTGTCATTTGTCACTGATGACAAGTTTTGTGAAATGGGGCCCCGGGGCTCTTATGCAGTTCCAAACACCAATTTAAACAGAGATCATTTTGCATTTTGTTTTATGGACCTATTGTTCAAATTTTAATGTAACCTTCTTTTAAGATTTTCATTTCATCTGTGGAGGCCCCAAGTAGTTCTACAAATTATGTGGTTGGTAATTTTAACAGAGGATATACCTGTAGTTCAAAATGATTTCTAAAATTTGCCTAGATATCAAACAAATTCTATGAATACCCTTAGATCATTGAATATTTGTCCCATAAATATATAGCTATTTTCCAAAATTAAATTCAAGGACGATTATTTGTCACTGACTTGTAGGCAGGGGAACTTGGATTAAATGATCACCATCACACTACTGTAGTGAACTACATGCGCTTTGGTAGCTACAAACGGACTCAGAACCTGCGCAGTGTGGAGGTCTGCTTTCAAGACTTGAAAGATAGCAGGTGAGTAGAAGGCTTACAGTGTATGCAGCATGTACTGAAAATCTAGAAAGTTTATCTCTCTCTCTCTCTCTGCCTCCCCCTTCCATCTCTCTCTCTCTCTCTCTGTCCCCCCCCCCCCCCCTCTGTCTCTCTCCCTCCCCCTCCGTCTCTCTCTCTCTCTCTGTCTCTTCCTCACTCCCCATCCTTCCTCCTTGTCTCCTCTTTTTTCCATGCTTCCTCTGTCTCTTTGAACTCTCTCTCTCTCTCTCTCTCTCTCTCTCTCTCTCTCTCTTGATCTTACTTTGTCTATAATTCCCCTACATATACCTTGTATTTTTGTTTCTGTTACGGCATGTCTTACATGAAAGAGAATGTTTTGTTCTGGTAATGGAGAGGACTCTGGTGATGGGCCTCCGTTCAAAACTTTGGTGACATATGGAAGAACTTCCAGGTATCTGGATTTAAAATTAAAGATAAATGTTTTCATGGACTTAGGTACAAAGTTTTTCTTGCCTCTGGTTAAATTCACATATGAATTCAATGTGTCTGTCTCACTGTGTATATGGTTATGTGTATCTTCCTAAAACTCTTCACAAACTTGTGTGGAGGTACGTAGATGTGGCTTAGCTTGGCGAAAAGTTCAAAGATCCCAACTAAAAGATATTTGCTCAAAAGTTGGGCTCATTAATGCAAAAACTTTTTCTCTTTGGTTACCATTAGTCAACTTGACATTTAACTGCCTGTTATATAGGAAGATTTTTTAATAGTAGTTTAATCTAACCCAAGAATCACAGAAAGCAAGAACTCTCCGACCATACAATCCCTCTCTCTCACAACCCGTCTTTCTCTAAACTCCGATTTATTACCCCTATGTGATCTGGTCCGATATCTATAGGCTTACCGATGACACCTTCACGGTGGACGAGGTGACTGACATGCTGGATGGGTTAGAGGCAGTGGTACGCGGCGAGGTGGAATCGGAGCTTATCAATACCTCTCACACCAACGTGTTGCTCCTGAGGCAACTCTTCCAGCAGGCAGAGAAATGGCATCTCAAGCTTCAAGCAGACATTTCAGAGCTAGAGAACAGGTAACATCTCCTTGTTATTAAATTCTTTCATACAGTTAAAGGTAATACAAAGTCTTGGTATGGGGTCATGAATTTGGTTCAAATGAAGTTAATGAACATATTGGAAGCATATATGAGATTTTACACTATTCAATGAGCGTTGTCGCAGTTGAAATCGAACTATTTGTGTTGTATAGCTGCCTCTCAAGGCTGATATTACTTTAGCCTTAATGCTTCTTGACTACAATCGACCGATTTTCTATTCCCGTTTGGAAATTATATATCAGAAATGCATATTCTGAAATTTCATGGTCGCAGCTACCATGGAAAATGGTCATATGCGCTATTTAAAATATTTGAAATTTACCTGGGAGCACCAGTAAATTTTTATTATTCAATTTTCTCAAAAGCAGAAGTGTTTTAGGGGCTAAAATTTCTTGTGCTTATAAAACATCCACAGGGGCATCCAAATATATCAAGATTTTAAAGAATTACTATACATCCAATTTTCAAAATTTCCCAAAACTTTGCATTACCTTTAACAACTAAATTATTCATATCCCTTGTAAATGTAATGCTGTAGTTTTTTTTTTTCATAACTCAAGAATGAAATGTTGACTAATTGAATTAGGGCCATTGTGAAATACCTTTAGATGTAAGCTTGAATATATGTCACATTCTCAAGAAACATAAATCAGGACAAAACAATTTTCACATTCTTAAGAAATTATCATACAAGTTTCAAAATCCAGTGATACAACATCAAGTTCTTGTGGTTAACACATGTTGGACATATGTTTGGGATAATTCATTAGTTATCAGTTTTCATGCAAAATTGATTCGGCTGAGGCAATTTATTTTTTGTAAAGAAACATTTGGGGTCAATTTGGTTTGATACTGTCATTAAATTCTTGAAACAGTTCTAAGCAAATTTAAAAATGTGAGTAATTTAACAGTTCGGATACATGTTACTTCATTTTATATTTCTCATGCATATCTGAGCAAATTGAGATGAGTTAGCCGCAGCCAGCACGTACCATTAGAATATGCCCTTATCTTTTTGCTGTAAAATGAAACTGTAGACCTATCCCCAACTGATGAAAGTTTTCTGTATCATTTGTGTAGACCTATTTCTTTATTTTTCTTTTTTCTTTTTAATATTAAATTGTTTAATTCTTTATAAAATATTAAAGAACTTGCATGTTTCCATGAACCTTACATGTATGTCAATAACACTTAGTCATCCAAAGTATATGTTGTTTTTAGTATGAATGTGGCAGTAGGGGAATCCAGTGATACAACATCAAGTTCTTGTGGTCAAGACATGTTTGAAATATGTTTGGGATAATTTGTTAGTTATCAGTTTTCATGCATCTGTTACAAAATTGATTCGGCTGAGGCAATTCATTTTTTGTAAAAAAACATTTGGGGTGGATACTGTCATTTAAATTCTTGAAACGGAAGCAAATTTAAATGCATCTGATGTGTTTCCATAGTCTAGCGAATATAAAATGTGAGTAATTTAACAGTTTGGAATGGATACTTCATTTAACTTGCATTTTCCATGAATCTTACATGTCAATAACACTCTGTCATCCAAAGTATATGTTGCCTTCAGTGTGAATGTGGCAGTAGAGGATATTGACATTATTTACAATTATAAAGAAAGTATTAAAAAAGTACAAAGAATATTTGGTTGTTGATATCATGGTACGGGAAAGTTTGATATTTAATTTTCATTCCTTTCTTCTTCAATCGTAGGGAGCTCATAGAGATGATTGCCAAGTTTGAGGAGAGTAACTTTTCTGGATCTGCGGTAAGTAACACAAACTTCATAGATATATACAGATTTATATTCCTGACCACTAGGTTCCTGTATCTCTGAAGTTGGTATGAAGTAATTGCAAAATATCTAGGCCCTAGAATATCTTGTAGTAAATATCTCTTTAAAAAATATCTGCTTTCTTTTCTCTTTGCCTCTGTTTGCCTTCTTTTTGTTTTTCCTTTCTTTTGTCAATTGATACGTTTCCAAAAAATCAGTGTGTAACCAACTCTGTACACGTATCTCTAATTTTCTTGTTACATATCCTATTTTCCATTTGATAGGCAACCTCAAAGCCGACCTTTGAACTCAAGAGACTGGATCCTATGGAAGCAGGGGGCGTTCAGCTACTTCAAAATGAAATTGAGAGGCTGAATGAAGAAAATAACAAGCTGAAAGACAGACTGAAACAAGTGGAGTCACAGGTACAGTATACTAGGAAAATAGAGAAATGGAATTGATTTATGGAGTGTTGCATCCTTGATAGTCATGCCATACAGTATGGAAATTAGTTTCACTAAAATTAAGAAAGCACCTTGCATTTTCGGCTTGATGGAGATGTAACAATTTGTTTGTTTGTTTAGGTATTCTACAGATCTATTTTACACATTTTCATTCCTTTATAGATTTCATATGAAAGGATAATGTTGATGGTGATGAAAGCCACTTCTTAGTAATTTAGTTGTTCAATGCTTCATGCATACATACATATTTGAATTTAGTAAGCATTATGCGTATTATGTAGGTTAGGTACTCTCTCCCTCTCTCTCTCTTCCTCTTTAGCTTTTTACTTGACCCCATGGAGATACTACAATAATTCATGACCCCTACCACTTAAAGCCCCATACTTAAAGCTTCTCACGCCCTCTATATAGCAAACAATGCCTAATCGGTGCCTGTTGGTCCCCCATGATCCTCTTTTTCTTATGTTAATTGAGAGCTGATTTGAAGAGATAACCATTTGTCAGTGACCTTGCAGGGAGGTCTAATCCCCCCTGGCCAAACTAGTACAGACATGCTTTAAAAGAGCTGCATTTTATTGTTTGTTTTTGTTTTCCCTAGGCCACGGGAGCTCTACAGGACAGGAGTAAACTAGAAACAGATTTGAGACGAACTCAGGATGAGCTGGGAAGTGAACGCAATAAGCAACCTATAGTCTCTGCTGACTTGGGTGACGTGGAGGGCAAAATGAGTGCTCTTAAATCTCAAATGGAGCAGGTACATGGACAGGCCTGCTGCTGATGGTGATGGTGATGATGATGATGATGATGGTGGTGATAGGGATGATGATGGTGATGATGATGGTGATGGTGATAGGGATGGTGATGGGGATGATGATGATAATGACGATAATGATGAGGATGATGTTGTTGATAAAAGTGATGAACATGGCGATCGTGACGATGATAATAATAAGATAATATGAATAAAGATCATTTGAAGATGATGATGATGATGATGATGGTGATATAGGGATGATGATGGTGATGATAATAATAATATAGATGATGACGATGATGAACATGGCGATGGTGATGATGATAATATAAATGATGATGGTGGTGATATTGAAAGGGATGGTTATGGTAGTGATGATGATAATGATGATGATAACAACTATTTTGATGCTGATGATGCTAATATAATACACTGTAATATAAACGTTGATGATGGTGATAATGGTGATGATGATGATAAAGATGGTGATGATAGATTAGGATGTAGGAAGCTTGTTTGATCTAATTTTGGAGGCCACCATGTTGATGAGTATAATTCATGCTGTATAGAATATAATGGCAACATTACGTGCAGATTGCATAAATTCAAGATTGATTCATATCAATAATCCCCCCCAAAAAAAAAAAAAAAATAATAATAATAATAATAATAATAATAATAAAATTATTTATAAAAAAAAAATTAAAAAATAATAATAATAATAATAATAAATAGGTAAATAAATAAATGAAAAATAAAAATTAGTAGATGATTAAAAAATTGAATAAGTAGATGAATAATGAATAAATAAATGAATCATTAATAAATTGTAATACAGGTAGATAAACTACTTTCAATGGTTGTTGAATCAGCATCAATATATTTTCCAATACATTATCTGTAAAATATTATGAAATCGGTTTCCTCTAAGGCATTCAAGTTTCTGTGATAATGATAGTGGGGGGAAAATGATCTATGATTTTTCACATATTTGCATAATTTTTCATAGACAATAGGTCTGATATTCAGCTTGTTTTTTTTTGTCTTTCTTTCAAAAATGTGTTGTACAGAATATGAAGCTGACCACCGATAGAGCAGATACAATGGAAGGAGACCTTATTTCTTCAAAGCACAGATTATTGGAGGTTCAAGAACAGCTGGAAATGAAAGAAAAGGTAAGATAATGTCTGCTCAGAGCGAGAAGGATGCTATCTCATACACTCTCACACAGAGTTAACACCCTCTTTTGCTCTTAACAGACGATAGAATTGTATACATTTTGGGAAAGCTTTCACTTTGATATACCGGAGCTCAGATATACTTTTGTTAGTGGGATTTTAGGAGCATTGATTTACTGATAAAGAAAGAAACATGAAAAATAGGACGACCCTCCAAGATATCTTTGATTGGTAGAGTGTATATTACACAGGAAATTCCCTAATTTAAATTTACTCAAGCAGGTGGTAGCAATGGCTTAGCAACTTGTTAATTACGAGAAATTAGAAATGTACTAGAAATCAATGGGGAGTTATTTCTCAGCTAGAATGCTTAAGAAGAAATGTGTAAATTACAGGGAAGTAGTATGCGTACATACATACATATATATATGAACACTATTCCTTGCTGGTTGAAAATGGGAACCTCCATTTCATAAGAGAATATTCCTTTCAAGGTTTTTTTTCTATATCGGAGTGCTCCAGCCATTCTGTGTATTAGAGACACCTCTTGCACATCAAGATATGATCCCTGTAAACTCGAGGTACATCCGTTTTGTAGAAAACTTGATTCAGATTTAAGTGAATCAGCAGTTGCTCAAATTCTCACTTTATCAATACAGTACCTACTGTCTTCACAAGTATTTGAATGCTGGGCTTCCTGAACTGGAAACAAGTACCTCAGATCCCCTGACTCATTCTGACTTATTAATATTCATCAGTCGGCCATTAGGACGATAGGTTTGAATGTTAGGCTTCCTGGGAAGACCCGTTATGGTCATGCCATTGCATTGTGAAATCGATCAGAAAAGGTTGATCATCTAGCATATATGTATTGGTGTGTACTGCAAGGTTCTGGAATCATCAAAATGATAAGAAATTTGGCCCAGTCTTGGTAAAGTTACAATCACTGTACATAGAAAGATGTATATGGGACTACGCGACACGTGCGCGATATCTATCAGGTCCAAATAGATATAATGATTTACCGAATACACACTGTATAATCAATTAGTAGGCGGTTTCCCAGTGAAATTTGTATCATCACGTATAAGAGGTAATAAGAGCTTCCATTTCATTTTTTTGAGAGGGAGGCGTTTCCAAAACGGGTCTTTACCTTTAAGTAAAATCCAATTTCTTTCTTCTTTAAAGGGCAATCCATCCCTTGTAATAAGTTGATTTGTATGAAAGCAAAAAAATAACAGAAACAGAATGGCAAAAGTTTGAAATGAATCGGACCAAAAGTAAGGTAGTTATGAATGTTTGAAATATGAGATCACTAAGTCTATGCCAATCTCAAATTGGTAGTTCGGTCAGTGGATTGTGACGTAGGACGTGGATAACTCTCCCATTTGCCGTGTACAAAACTATCAATAATTTCTGTTTTTCTCACAAGTTCCTTCTCCATTGGGGCACTACTCAAAATATATTATAATTGGCATGTTATTATTGGTCCTCTTAAAAGAATAGACCCTCCTGAGAAATAAACTTTTTTTTTTGAAAATTTAAATTTTAGTGCTTTTATATGTTGGAACAGATGGGAAAGTAGTCCGGCAACACATCACGTTGACATTACCGATTCAGCCAACTTAAAGTGCCCATCCGTATATAGTGATCACAACTTTCAAAAATGTATAGCTTTCTTATATTTCGTCAGATTTAATTGAAACTGTCATCAGTTTGCTTCTCTGATTTTTCTGCTTTGAGAGTAGTTATCTATTTGGGTTGGATTTCCCTTTAAGGGGATCCGGTAACTTTGTCTCAGATTCTGAAACAAAATCCTGGATTAAGCTCATGATGCAATGATAATTATAAACCTTTAGGTCATTCAGGAACCCCATGACTTTTATAAGCCGATCGCCTGTCTGATTATCAAGATATTTATGATTGGAGATCGAAACCAAATTTGCGTTTGCCTAACGGTTTTCATAACTCTACAGTCTATTGGGGAAAACGAGTACCGGTATGGTAAAACCGGTCACTCAAAGATTTTTACTTTGAGGCACTTCTTGATCATTTTGAAGCGCAATTTTTTTAGGACTTCACTATTACACCATATCACAGACACTGATAACACGTGGGGCCATGCATCTCAGATTTAGCATTGTTAAACGATCCCTTTAATGTCTCTTCTCACATTTCTTGCAGTCCATTTCTTTCATCTTTTTATTTTCTTTCCTTCAAATTATTCTCAATCCATTGTGCAGGAGTTGGAGAAGAAGTTCAGCCAGACAGGAGCATACAAGAATCTCAAGTCTATGTTGTCTAAGAAGAACGACCAGATCAAGGACCTTCGTGGAAGGTTGAAGAAATTTGAAGGAGACGATTAGACCTCGTACCGAGCTGATATTTTTACACCAAATCTACTACTGGGAGGGACATGGGGGTGTTTCACAAAGATTCTAAGTTGAACTTATCTCTAAGTTGGACTTAAAAATTATGGAAAGCCATTAGCTTCTTTGAGAATATTTTGTAAAAGTTATTTTAAAAGGCATAAAATATTGATTCAAATCATTCATATTTTCTATCATCAAGGAGATTTCATGTTTTCGATTTGGAATTTATGAAAAGTCTAAAATACTTGAATTTTTGCTTTTTAATATATTTTTATTTTAAGGCTACAAATGGCTCTCCATAATTTTTAAGTCCAACGTAGAGTTAAGTTCGACTTAAGTTCGACTTAAGTTCGACTTTGTGAAACACCCCCATGGTTATAGTTGTTTTGCTAGAAGTGATCTTGAAACAGTGATATCAATTTCAGGGCATTAATTGGTGTTGTCTGGAGATTAACTGAGGGCTAGAGTTTATTTTGTGACTCCCAAAATTTGCAGTCATTATTTGTTTTATATACTGCAGCCTCCATGCGAATGTTTGAAAATGAAAACATTAGTAGAAATCTGACCGTCAAATGTATTTATTTACCAAAATAGTTGCAGATCAAACAAGTTTGAGCCGTGCGCATGCCTTATTGTTCATATCCAACTTTATGCCTATTTAAAGTATTCTTGGTTTTGTTGTACATGCTGTAAAGGCCATTGCCAAAAATCTTCTGTCTGCAGTTTCCAGCAATCAGAGGTGCAGTATATAATAGCAATTGATTATTTTTTCTGCTTGGGGTATGATGTATTGGGTCCATGTTTTCATTGTTATTGTGTGTAAAAGAAGATAGATAAATTCATCTGTTAAATTGTTCATTATTAAGCTTATACTACCCCTCATCTCCTTTGTTGTGTGTTGAATATGTCAGAAAACTACTTTTGGAACGGAATAAGGATAGAGTTCCTTCAGAGCTTTAGTTATCTGTTATCTTGCTTGTCCTGTATTTCATAAACTTTTGAAGTACTATGGTCAAACTTCACATTTAATCATTCACATACTTGGTGTAAAAAAAAATTGGTATTTTCAATAAAAAAATATTCAAAAGTCCAACTCATTAAACTGAACTTCAAACAATAAAAGTGTTGTTAAGAGTTCTTAAAATTGGGCATGTGGCTCCCTTCCGACCCGGCCAGATGTTATAACATACATTTATTGTAACAGAATGCCTCATAACAGATTACTACAAGAGTTGGTAATAATGCTCTTGGAATAGAAGTATCCATTGATTATGTCAGAGAGATGCGAATTTGATAGCATCATATCATCCTTTTATAACAAGTAATTGCAGAATAACAAAAAATCATTTCATCATTCTGTGAAGTGGATATGTTGGAGGTTTGTAGCTATATTTTGTTGAAGTGTGCCCCGGAATGTAATTTGTATTGAATATTGACCATGCATTAGAAATGTATGTACATATTCTGAGCGTAGCCAAAGAATGGTAAAATTAGTTGTGATTATTTTTCTTTGTCCGATATCTCAGTTTACACCTTAAAGATCTGGCATATTCATACTTTTTTTTTTAATCAGCATGTTTACATTTAAGCCTGTAATTCCCCTCCCTTTTAACAAAATTAATTAGCTTTACAGGGTCTAGCCTTACGAAGAAGGATAATGGGTGTATATGATTTAGAAACTAATTGCAATCAAATCAGTCTTACTGCAGTAACTAGATATTGATATAAGCTTATTTTCAATATTCCATGTGTTCATGTGTAACATGTTTTGTCTTTGTATAGTTTTAGTGTCCCATTTTGGGTCATTACCAATCAGAGATTTGGGACGAGAATCGCTGTTATGATTTAATTCATCTTTACGGTAATGTCAATAAACTTAAAACTGAATAACAGATTTAAAGGTCATTATTGAAATTATTATTAATGAGATTTATGTGTAATAGTATCGAGTGATACATTTCTTTCGTCCATCAGACTCACCTTGATGTAAAATTTGATTCCTAGAAAGTAAACTGTAGGACAATTATAACTGCGTTCAATGCTAAACCAGCTTTGTTATATGCTGAGTACTTATCTGTATATTGGTCATATCAATGTATTCAAGTTTGATTAATAAAGGCATTATTATTATGTGCAGAGCATATCTCTGTGTACATTGTTGTACTTGTATCCGTGTCCTGGCATCTAGACAAGAGTATTATAAATGATTACGAGTGGGGTGAGTGCTTCCATCAAATTCTGAATAAGAGATGCTCTGACCACGGAGTTTTAAGAGCTGGAGTCCCAACTGGCAACAAATTATTCCAAGCAGCTGTCTAAGGTTTCTAAGGTTACAGGTGTGCTGCTAGCTTTGATGCCTGAGGTTCGAAGCCGCCAATATGATCATTGGAAGACTTGAGTACTGATTTTTGTTTTCACAAAGAAATATCAATATTTCCCTTTTTATTTGAACTAACAAGGGGAAAATCGAATAGATGATAAAATATGAATACAAAAGCCTATTGTGTCAATGAGTATATCATGGATAAAGATTAGAGTTCAGGGGGGTGTTTCACAAAGACTAAGATCGACTTTAATTGGACTTAACTATGACAGTCCGTTCGTGCCACTCACCATTGGTCTCTCAATTTTGCTCACTATTTTTTCCTTCAATAATAAACTATCAAAAAGGTAAATTCTGTACATATGTGACCACGATTTTTACGTCCCATGAGAAACCAATGCCAGGAATGGTTAGAGAAACTAGTGGCATGAACGGCTTGCCATATTTAAGTCCAACTTAAAGTAAATCCCCAGGTTAGGTATAGTGTTTTGTCCAGGGTTAGTATAGGTTACACAGAGCATTTTTTGTTGATATTTAATTATTTTTATTTATTTGTTTTCTTATTCATTTTACTTATTTGTTCGTTTGGTCGCCGGAATGTATGTGTTGCACAAGTTAATTGAATTTTTGTATTTCTTTTTTCCTTCCCACTTTCAATTTGACGTAGATATTATTATATGTGTTTCTGCTAAGGATAATCATATCTTTTAAAGGAGATATTGACATACTACATACTACCTAACTACAGTCAGAAAAACTATGCTTTTTGACGGTCTACTCTTTTGTTTTCAAGATGGAGGTTGTGTAAATATGGTAGAATTTATCATAATCAAGTCACTATCTCGGCTTCTTTTCCTACCATAGGTAGGGTAACTATTCACGGTTAACTGAACAGTGGTCAATTTTGGTGATGTGACGTCAAAGCCCATTTGCGCCAACTACGCCGAAGACATTGAATACATGACAATCTTGTGTCTGATTACAACCATCAAATTCGAATCACACTACAAATATTCATATACATGTAATTTGAAGGCTGAATATTTTACGTAACAAAAAAAAAGAATGTTTGAAAGTTGATTTGTGTCTCCCTCGTGTTCCTTGTCTCCTATATCCTTTGGGCTTAGACTCGCAAATATTTATTGATAATTACACAGTCAACTGAAAAAAAGGTTACTTTAACATACTCAAAAAAACATACAACAGATACTGTATGTTTTTCAAGCTTATTTATTGATGTAAAACATGTTGGTCTTAAAAGTTGAATATTATTTTGGACGATTTTATTTTGTAATCGATGGTTATTTAATCTTACAACAACCTGTTTATTTAAGTAACTCATAAACGAGGAAAGACTTTGATTTGGTGCAAGTGGGTTTTAACCTATAGTCATTAATTGTCGTCTGCATAGTCAACCATGAAGAGTTAACCTACAAAAATGGTAAATAAAAAATTGTTCTTACTGGAAAAGTGACTTTCTTGTTAATGTAAAATAGTTCAAAGAATGGACATTGCTTAATTTGTTCAAACAATAGGAAATTTAAAAAGCATTATTTTTTTATATTTTGTTTTACTTGCACTGTATAATCAAGAAGTTACCAGCTGGTAACTTCTTGGTATAATTGAAACGGTTACGATTCTAAGTCAAGGGTATTTTGATCAAGCGTTGTTCGCTATAACGAATAACAATGTCACTACATTTGAGGACATCAATAACTAAGGTGCCCCACCCCCGTGATCTATTTTCAAAGACCACAGCCAGAGACTTGCATTTCATTATCATCATAATCAAAGTGACCCGTGTTGTTTTCAATGTGTGTTTGTTTTTGTTTGTTTCTGTTTGTTCGATGAGGTCTATCTCATTTGTAGGCCCCCTGTCAAGATATTTCAGGAGGTATAATGATTTGAATTGTTTGTTTACCATCTTATTGACTCGATAAGTAGATAAACCCTGAAGGATCATCTGATTATAGATCTGGGGATCAAAAGGTCACATAAATGAAGAAAACACGATAAAACCACTAAAACCTTGGTTTTTTTAATCGCACGAAGCACTGAAAATTATAAATAACCTTCCACTCATCTACCTTTGTCTTTATTTCTCTTCCCCTCCTTGTTTTGGCTAAAATTGTTTTCCTATCATTGCTGTAGACGTATCGGATAAGTCTGGATGAGGGGGTGTGGTGTGCCAAGATTTGCGTAATCGGCAGGTGTGGGTCTCGTTTAAAAAGAAAAAACAATAAAGGCTCCCTTAGAGTGGGAAGTCAGGCCACGCGAGCTTGATTAGTAAACTAAAAAAATATTCTCTCATTGTGGTTTATAGAATGCTTCTCGGTGTCAGTATGCGTTTTAATGACGATCTCAAGATAAATGACTCTTGCATTGCAAAAAACAATGAAATCCATGCGGAATTGATATGTTTAAAACAAGTTTGAACAGTATGTGACGTATGACTTCATGTTCAAAATGTGGTAACACGTAATTGATATTTTCAGGTCGTCATAGGATGGGATAAAATTCTTTGAAACATTTCAAAATCATAATGTTTAATGATATAAAGGCCTAATTATGAAATAGATTAGGCAAATATATTTAACAACAAGCGCATGGCACTCGGCTTCTCCCCTTTGAACTCAAGCTCATGGTATTCATTAAGTTTACAGAAGTGTTTTTGTTTAAATCATGTCAAGACATTTTTACGGACCCCCTAATTAAAACACCGGCTCCGCCACTTAATGGAGGTTGAAAAAAAGCTCATGACTTAAAGTATTAGATGTTTTAATCGCATGATCCTGCTTCGAATTATCGCGTCCTATCCTGCTTCAAAGCAGCATCCAAAGAAAATATTAGTCAAAAATAGAAATGTGGATTGTTTAATTTAATTTGCCAACTCAAACCGTCAATCTGGGTGTTTCAGATGAATAATATCTGATTTGTCAATAACCTACAAAGTCCAAAGTCGCAATTTTCATTTTTCAGTATGTCAAATTTATTACATTAGGTAACTACATGTATAACGCATTTCAATTTGGGGATGGACCAAAACAAAAACAAAAAACAAACAAAGAAGCAAACCACGCTACACAAATATAACATACAGTAGTAAGTACAAATACGTTCACATCGGAGACAACTTCGACGACGATAATGGTACAGACCGTGTAATGGCGATAATAATGAATTCTGCTTCTCCGCTATATTTAGTATAGGTCTACTTTTTCGTCGTAAACTTTGCCATAATTATAATGATATGGTCAGGTGGTTTATTGCTTATCATTTGTTAAGCTGTGAATATAATGACATACGAGCAACCAAAGCGAGCGAGCGCATTTTCATAATGTTCTCCTCTGTCGCAGATCTGTCAGTATTGCCACCCTATTATATAAGGGAATTCTCATGCGCGAGTGTGTTTGTTTGTTTTTACTCCAGAGAGGAACAAAATAGAATGACTCTAGTAGCTCTTTTATACTTATTATCAATACATTGTATTACAGAAAACGTGTCATCGCGTTTGGGCTCATTGTCTACCCTGTTGCAAATATTCTTTTTAGTCATCCCTTACATCTTTAAAAATCGATTTATGAAGACACGTTTTGCGTGACAATATTCCCCCTCCCCCTCCCCCACCCCATACAGACACACAATGGCCAATTCTTGATTATCGGTTTTGGAGTACAACAGGATGAGGAAAACAACAGATACTTTGGAACACGTCAAGAACACTCAAGAATCGAAGACCAGTCCCTATTTTGTGCTTTGAATCTTACTTTCACATTTCTTCAAAATGATTTGGAACGTGAACATCGTAACCGTGGCCATCATCTTGCCCGTCATTACAAGGATCGTCCATGGCTCAATTTCAACTTCATCTGTATTTATTTATTGATTTTAAAAAGGTCTTTTGCTTTGCGCTCATTTTACCACGCCGAATGAAAAGAAAATTGTCAATTTTTCAATAATGAAACAAAATAACATGAAATACTAAACTTCCTACTAAAAAAACAATGTAAGTTTAATACTAAAATTTAGAGTAATTGTTGTCAATATTAATGCAATAAAAACGTATGTTTCTAGCTGTGTTTGTTGAATAAATGATGTACATTTCTAACTTTCAATTTATAGAAAGTATTGAAAATTATGTTCCAAATACAGTGCTTAGATTTAAACAACACGAATATTAGCAAGTAGACAAATTTTAATTCGAATTATGGTTTTCCGCTCATCATACACTACCTACACTTCAAACAAATGTAAAAAAAAAAAAAAAAAAAAAAAAAAAAAAAATCGAAATTTTGTCGCCGCCCCCCACTCCCTCCCCCCTCTCTCTCTCTCTCTCTCTCTCTGTTTCTCTCCCTCTCTCTTCCTCTCTATCTCTCTCTCTCTCTCTCTCTCTCTCTCTCTATCTCTCTTACCCTCTTACTAGATGATTACGCGAGTTCTAAAACTAACGGAGTGAAATTTATCCATAATCCCCACTATGATTTTGTTGTGTACTTCTTCTTTTACCAATTTAGCTATCGTAGATATTTCTGGGGGTATTACGGTAACGCTGTTGGCTCACTGTCTTTATACAATGTAGACCTATAATTAATACTATAGGTCGGAATCCTTCGAAATTTATTTTTTATTTTTGTAGATATACTCTATGATTAAAAAATTATCCGAACTACCTATAAGCTATCACGATATCAGCTGAAGGTAGGAATAAACGGTAGGTCAAAAAATGGATGATATGAAGAATTACGAACAAGTGGGTAAAAGGTAAAAACATAGATGAATATATTTATAGATGCACGGTTATAGATTAAGCTATAAAAAAAACACGAATTTCAAGGACAACATGGCAAGAGTACTATGTGATGTGGATGGGAAGGAGGCGCATCAATACCCAATTCAATAGGTACAAAAGTAATTATTGATTTCGTGAAGGGGGTCGTTTGTGACTATCCGCCTTAATCAATATATAGTCTTGTAGGTTCCTCTACAAAAACACTGTTAGGCAGTATTCCAAGATGGCAGGCTACATGCAAGCTCTCCATCTTAGATGGGCATCGTACATCGTCATCACTCTGTCCGTCATCACAAGGATCAGCCATGGCTCAACCTGCACCTCCTCGTACGCTTACATGCAGAGTGACACGGAATCGGATCGGGATATGATGCTTGATAATCATCTAGCGAGAAATATCACAGGAGTACGATCTCCAGGGGAATGTCTGACGATATGCCTACGGCATGGTACCGAGTGTCAGTCCATCAACTTCGCGTTGGACCTCCAACTGTGTCACGTCAATGACGCAACGAAATCCAGTTACGCCAGTGATTTTGTTTCCAGTGATGGTTTCAATTATTACGAACCCTCATCTTCGTCGCATTGGCTGGTATGCATGCCTAATCATACTTCAGTTTATTTGTACATGCTGTGACAATCATTATTTCTGTTTAAAACGCATTTGATTTTCTATTTAATTGTTGAATGTATATCATACGACAAGTACTTTATGTTTACAACTACTTGAACTGAGACAGAAGAGCTTTTGCCACAGTTATTACATTAACCGTGTTTGTCCCTGGCGTTCCAGTGGTTGTATTATCTTTTTCTATAATGGCTCAGTTGTGCTTTTTCTGATTTCGTATGTATTTCCTTTATTGCCAAATAAAACAATAATAACAAGTTCATGCCAAGTAAATAGTGTCAACATTCCCTTGAATTAATGGCGTATGGGATTACTTCCAAAGGATCTTCTCGTGCAATCAATGACCGCAATTAAAATAACACCTCGTGTACAATAAACATAAAATGTATCTATTCATTGTAATTATTGCTGTTAGATTCATAGCTATTTAATATAAAGGTAAATTTGGAATACAACTGTGTGGCATTACCATGTGGCCGTGCTCAAGGTTGCAATGATCTATTATCTTGTGTTAAGGGGTCGAAATTATATATGGTGAGGAAATTTTAATCAGAAATAATGTTAAGAGTAATAATGTGGGCTTTTTCATTTCAAGTACATTCTATTATCAAATTGTAATATGTTTAGACATAACGTCTTTGTGTGCGGTATTCGGGTACAAGTATGTTTATTTTCGTGTACTATGGTACTGAAGAGCTGTGAATGTATAAGATACGAATAATCGTACATGTATTTTTTTTTTGTATACACTTGAATTGTAGGATACTCAAGTATACTGCAGTGAAGCTGATGATACATGTCACAATGGAGCGGCCTGTACGGAGTATTGCCATCCTCCGTGGTTCAAATGCGACTGTCCTTCAGATTTCATGGGAGAACATTGCACACTTTGTGAGTGCTTACCTAATTTTCTCACAACAAAATGCAACCTGGTTTGCGGTGTTTACTAGTTGAGAGAGTCTTTGAGTTTTAGGAACAGATTCTTTCACACTTTCCTTTATTAATCAATGTAGCCAAAGTTGATGGGATGATGAATAGAAAACAATATATCAAGTTGGACCTTTTGGATAATGACATGATTTTAAGTACGAAGGGCAATGTGTATAACGATGTTCTCGATCCATTCATAGTTCCTCAACCCTTACCGTGATATTAAACAGTAAGCCATAATTTAGAAGGAAAAAGACATATTAAGATAGTATAGGGGTTATCGATTGAGCTCTGGGATGAATCTTCAAGTCTAAGCCACAATGATGATGATATGTTTGTTGTTCGTTTCCTCAGAATGTCCGACTAATTTCACCAAAGGCTAAATATTAGTCTTTTTCTTTGTTATTCGAATTCATTTCATACGTAGCTGTTCAAACAATTTCGTATTTTTATATTGCTTTTCAGCGGTGCATTATGATGGCATAGCCTCCACGTGCAAGGAGTATTACGATGCTGGTCATACCACTAGCGGAGTGTTACAAATCAATCCTGGCGGATCAGGAGCATTCGATGTCTACTGTGATATGGACAATGATGGAGGCGGTTGGACAATCTTTCAGGTTTGTGATTTTGATTTTACTAGAAAGCATAACAATCAATCACATTCGGGATATTATTGCATCCTTCTCTTAATTGTTGGTAGTTGGGAACATTCCAGCCATATCCTTTCTCCATCTTTCTCTCTCTCTCTCTAAAAGTCTCTCTATATATTTCTCTTTCTACATCATAAGTTCCCTCACTTGTTACCACACGAGCGGAAACAATATTTGTTAATGCATTGTAATATCAAATGGGCCACTGATTGAGGTCTTTGTTAGTGGATTAATAGGGGACTTATACCTCCTGGCTACGCCTATAAAATACCATGTTGTATATTCAGTTTCTAGGGGAAAGTAACTTGCTACAAAAAATGCCTGTCGAAGATACAAGATAATTCACCCTTGAATAAATCATTCATTTTTGTTGTATATTGTTTTCAAAAAATATACGATACCAAGATTATAACTGTATTTTGCATGAAATTATGTTGGAATGTATAAAATACCCCATCGGTCAATGTTTTTGTATGATTTCTTTTTGCATGTCTTTATTTTGTTTTGCCAATTTTTAGAAACGACTAGACGGTTCTGTGGAGTTTTATCGGACATGGTCGGACTATGTGAATGGGTTTGGTTCGGTCAGCGGGGAGTATTGGCTGGGGCTTGAGAAGATATACCGTCTGGCTTCAGGCACTGTGAATCTGCGAATAGACTTGCAAGATTGGAGCAACACGTGGTATTACGCCAGATACTACTATTACAGCCACGCTAGCAACGATCAGTAAGTGTCTTTGGTTTATTTACCCAGGGTAACAACTTCATGCAGTTATGAAACTGCTCTTCCAGCGGGCCCTGCATAACATAATATGTAATTACTACCCTTCCCCAATCTAATACGCTGAGCGACTAGCTAGAAGGCAGAAGGTCCCATTGTTATAAGTCTTTGGTATGACTCGGCCGGGGTTCGAACCCACGTCCTCCCGTTCATGAAGCAGGCGCTCTAACCACAGAGCCACCATGCCCGGTTGGTTTACTTTAGTTTAGTTTTGTTGAGTTGCAGTTGTTCTGACTTCAGTTCAGGGACTTGCTCATTCGATGATTAGTCGATCAATATTGTTTATCTTATACTTGATAGCTAAAGAAAACAATGTTATGGTGAACGATGAAGACCATTATTTACTGTACGTTGACTCAAACCAGGCTATCATTATGGTCTCCCATTAGTATCACATTGAAGAAGAGAAGTTTATGTATTCAGAGCGTTTCGGCACAAATTCGACAAATTTGTCGATTTCTTGCCAGAATTGTCCAGTATCTGTAACTGATTACCGTCTTACCATGCATAAATAATCATTTCTTGATACATTAATTCCCCTTTTAATGTATAATAATTATTATCATAATCATAATTAAAATAAAGTAAAGCAATAATAATACCAATATAATATATGTATATACCACGTATACATTATCTACTTGTCACATCTCCTAATAAAGAGTAAAATCAGACGAGCAATGAACCAGAAAGATTTTTTTTTTTTTTTTTTTTTTTTTTTTTTGGGGGGGGGGTCTCCAGAATTATTATGTAAATACTTCTGTCGCAGATTATACACGCACCTTTGTCTCTTCTTACAGTTACCGGGGTTACTTCTGGGGTTACTATGGAGATGCTAGTGATTCTTTGTCCTACCACAATGGCGCGCAGTTCTCGACCTATGACGCAGACCACGACTCGTGGGGCAGTAACTGTGCCTACAGTTACCACGGTGCATGGTGGTACAATGCATGCATGCATAGTAATCTTAACGCTTACTATGTGGATGGAGGAACCGCATCGAATTCTGCTGCTAATTCGGCTGCTTGGTACTATCTTCATGGATATAACTATGGTATGATGCGGACCGAAATGAAAGTTCGCAGTTAGGATGGACACCAATCGTACTATCTATCTCTCCTCGACGGCATTGATTTGCTCACAAACACCCCTAACCAAAAACATTCTTAATAAATTGGTCACTGTGGCTTTCTTATAATTAGAACGTCAAATTGGAAATTAAAGTAGGATCTAAATCGACTTCGGAGACCTTCGGGATGTCTCGCTTTTCAATATTCATTTATGATGGTTACGATCTTACTCTAGTAGAGCGAAGATAACGTCTCTTTGGATCAGTTGTTTACCAATACCGTACATGCCTTATATAAATAAACGTTGATAAAACGATAGTAAGTTGTACTTTGATCTGTTGATGTCACTTTTCGCCATGTTTAGCAGCAGAATAAACTGATAAAGACGATATCATACTACATGGACATGCTAATTAACCTTGATGGGTGATAGAGGTTTTTCTAAAAAAGATTCATGGATAGTCATTAAAGGGCCCTGTAATATATGAT
Source organism: Strongylocentrotus droebachiensis (assembly GCA_035222895.1). Classification (NCBI taxonomy): domain Eukaryota; kingdom Metazoa; phylum Echinodermata; class Echinoidea; order Camarodonta; family Strongylocentrotidae; genus Strongylocentrotus; species Strongylocentrotus droebachiensis. The sequence goes on along the minus strand of JAVYIG010004322.1, from coordinate 84,403 downwards.
ATGGTGTTACAATTGATTGTATCTCCATACACTTAATCTCCTCTGATCAAATGTATATCTATAATCAATAGTAATATACAATCAATATAATGCTATAGGTAGATTTTTTAAAATACCTCAGTATAATCATTATTTGTAAGCGACAATAGATATGAAATAGATTTCTGCTTTTTTTTATAAGTCGTGTGTATGTTGGAGGGCGCAAGACACACAAATCTTTCTGGCAGGTTTATCAAAAAAGAGATAACGCAGGTATATCTGATAAATACAATTCTTATACCATTTCCATTCCATGAGTAAAAATTCGAAACACATACAAAGAAACCTAGATAACACAATATTTTAATGGAGAGTACGTGTAAATATGTATAGTATTATTTGTAAATACATTAATATCTTATATTTCTTTTAGATTATACGTCTGCACCATTTTTTTAACGGAATATATCATTTTTGCTTCGAGCACTGACAAAAAAATATCTTGAAATCTTTGAAACAAGTACATAGTAATGTGTAATATGTCATTCTATGTCAACTTAAGTGTTTTTTGATTGAATAAAATGCAATATGATATCACCTTGTATTTTTTTTCCATTTATTTGTTTTAACTAATTTTTACTCGATCCTCTCAATTTTGACTTTTGATTCAACATGTAACACTTTCAGTTTTTTATGTAACAAATTGATTGTGAGTACGAGAATATTATAATGATGATGATAATAATAATAATTTTAAAGAAACCAAAAATAATAATACTAATAAAAATAGTAAAATTATCAAACATTTATAAAGCGCAGAAACAATGCAAAGATATTTACTGCGTTCAACAGCTCCTGATGTGTGTAAATCTACAATATAAAGTTGAATGAAAAAAAAATGTGTTTTTAGTCAACGATGATGATATCCTAATTCTTAGCTGTAAGTTATTCCACAGTCTGGGGCCTGCGCATGCAAATAATCGATCTCTCAAAGTTATTTTTGTTTTATGTGATGGGGTTTGATAAAATAGCGTATCTTTGAAACTGCGCAGGTTGTAGGTTTTTTGAGAGACTTAGTTTTAACAATTCTTCAATACAACTAGGGACATGACCCTGTAGCGCTTTATAGACAGTCGACAGAATGTTGATTGATATTTTTGGGCGTACTGGTGCAGATCTCTCAAATGAGATGTGATCCGTGAAAATTTAAAGCAACCATAGCAAAAGGATAAATAACAGTTGGCAACATTTCGATCTTTTGTCCTTCCAGGTTCTACAGGTAAAACATTTATGAAAGTTCCAATAAACTCCTATGATATAATATAATACACGCGCCTCAAAAGTGTTTTGCAATATATTACCCTGGCTTTGATAGCCGTTACCAGTGCCACATAATTCCTAAAGAGGAATATAATATGGGGAAAAACACCATGGTCGAGAAGAATAACACCTGTATTTTTAAATCCCTTGTCTATGGGCATGCGCTCCAGGAAGAGATTCGAACCCCAACCTCTCGATAGAACTTCAAAGTAAATGGGGTACTATTCATTGTTTTTCGAATCCATCTCGTTTATAGCATTGTATTTATTCTGTCACCGATCTTTCCTCGATTATTTCAAGTATAGCTCATAGCTTTCCTGGGAAGGAACTTTAAACAAAAATTATGATTAATTTCACCATCCGTTCCTTCTTATTTCTGCTTTCGGTCCAAGCAGTTGTTATCAAGGTTAGACTGACCTGTAAGAACAATAGGCGTGTATTCATCATCTCGAGATTGCCAAATAGCCCGCTATTTCTGATTTGGGAAATAATCCCGCAGTTACAAATCGCGTTTTCATCAGCACGAGATTCGACCTCGAAACTTGAAACTCGACCTAAATTAGCTCGAGATATTTTGCTAAGCGTTCGCGCATAGTGCGAGTCTTCGGGGCTGGTGAAGACGCACCGGACAAATAACGGGATAGTTTGCCAAATAGTGGGATATTTTGCCAAATAGTGGGATATTTTGCAAACTATCCAAAAATATCTTGGGATGAATGTCCCGACTAAATATCTCGCTAATTGCTACTTCGGGCTGATGAAGACGCAGATTAGCTGGATATTTTGCGATCGGGATAGTTCGACTAGCGGGATATTTGGCCATCTCGAGCTAGTGATGACGGGTCGGAAAAAGTGAACTCCGACCATGCGCCGACCTGGATAACGAAGTAGGTCATCAACTAAAGACTTGTTTACGGACAACAAATGATTTCGTATCATGGGATGTAATTAAACCAAGTGTACTCAATGACTTAACGATAAACAAGATTTCAAAAGGCGTATGTGAAATGGTAATATTGAAGATGAAAAGGGATTTAACGTAGGATAGAGCTCTGTTAAAAGGAATAATGTGTATAATATACACAGGACATCATGTGGGGATTCATAGAACCATTGTGTGTATTCCAAAGCTAAAGAATTTCCAAATACATAAACCATATCGCACAATGTTACGTTCGCAATTTTTTTGCTTCACAGAACCTCAAAACCTTTACAATGATTAATTTTAGTCAGAGAGAAACTAGTCAAGCCACTATGATTCTGTGATGTAATCTATTCATTTTTCTCAATTACAAAAACTGATTGAGATACAGCATTAGGCCAGTTCGAAATGCTTTGTCAATATTGTTTCTGCCCCTGTCTCTCGCTCTTTCCTGTATCGTATCTCTCCCCTTTTTTGACGTCTTTTTTGTATGACGTCTTAAAATGACATGGTATTTGTGTACCGCTGCTACACTTTATCCACAGATCAGCGAAAAGTATATATTGGAAATAAAATGTCGTATCTCGGGTAGTCCGATTGAGAACTGTCTGTTTTCTTGTTATTAGAATTACACCACAGGAACTGATAACGCTATCTATATTCTACAAGTAAATAACGAAGGTCGAACAAAATTTCAGAATGTCAAGGTTTCGGTGGAAAGGAACCATTCCATTTATTTTCCCCTCTTGGTTTATACAGAAACCAATACCGCCATGTTTATAGGGGCGGTCTATTGTAAAACCTATTTTCATTAGACGTAAAATCTCACCGCCCCCATCCGCGATTCAAATCAAGGACACGTTCGGTAATATGTAAAATTATATGTAACGAAATAAAAATGTGTTCGCGTTAGGATTTTTTTATTTTTTTTAATCTAGCTATCCCAAAACTTGTGGAAAGTCTTAATGATGGATTAGATTTGTGATAACATGTCCTATAAAAATAAGTTCTTCAATTCATAGTTTATCATCATTTTTTCGATTCACATTTGTTTTCACACACAACTCTCTACTTTGAAATGTCCTTTGATATACATGTCGCTTTACATTTGTTCTTTTTAAATCTTATTATCAATATTTTCATTTTGCTTCCAGTTCCAACGAAATGTTCCATTTCTCAATATTTTGTTTTCTTTCCCTGTTACTAACCTTATATGTAGATCATTTCCTTAATTTTCAGTTCTGAATACAAAATATAATCAGTAAACATTAAAGCATACATAAAGAGATATGAACTTATTTCAAACAGGACTAGCCAGGGCTCCAAGAAAAGCATAACTTGATGCCTTGTGAGCCCTGGCAATTAAGTAGGTGTACAAGCAAAATACATACATAATACCCCCTTCACATACACGGATTTTTCTTACGAGTCCTTACGGATCGCACAATTCACGTATCTTTCACGAATCCTTACGATTTGGCAGCTTTTACGACCGGTTTAAGATTTATTACGAGCTTTTTGCGGTTTATTACGGATTATTACGAGTTATTACGATGTATTAACGGCAACAGTCCACGATTTGTTACGAGTTGTTACGGATAACTACGAGCAACTAACGTGTTAGTTACGACCTGTTTACGTGTTGTTACGAATAGTTACGAGTACGTTACGAGTATTTACGAGTCCTTACTATTTTTAGCCAAAAAATAACAACTGAAAATGAAGTGTTCGAATTTGCAGCTTTTATAGCTTTCCCCAAATCGTAAACAGTTCGTAAGCATACGTAAAGTATACGTATCTATTCGTAAAGTACTCGTAACTACACATGAAATGCTCGTAATAACCCGTATCAATCCGTAAAGCCATCGTAAAATGACCCGAATAAAATCGTAAACGACACGTAAGCACACGCAACCATCCTTAAACTGCTCGCAATAATCCGTAAATAATCCGTAAACAAATCGTAAACTAACCGCAACGAATCGTTACAAAAATCTGTTACGATTCATTAACGGATTCTTGCGAGCAGTTTACGGATGTGTACGTGTTGTTGCGAGCGGTTTACGGATGGTTACGGATTGTTACGAGCTATTTACGAGCTATTTACGGACAAATCAATCGGTGGACACTCGTAAGAAGATTTTTGACATGTCAACAAATTTGCCTCTCCTTTCACGGATCCTCAAGAGTGTCTACGAGTTGTTGCGAGTTGTGACGAGTTATTAACGGATACCAGCGAGTTATTAACGGATGCTTGCGATTGACTACGAGTTGGCGATCCGTAAGGACTCGTAAGAAAAATCCGTGTATGTGAAGGGGGTATTAGGGAGTACCTGGTGATGCAAAGTACATCAAAGAGAAGAGAAGAATAATAGGTAGAGACGAGAGAGAGAGAGAGAGAGAGAGAGAGGGAGAGAGGGGGAGAGAGAAAGAGAGAGAGAGAGGAGGGAGAGAGAGAGAGAGGGTTGCAGTGGGAAAGAGTTACAGGTGATTGCACATATCATTGTTAATGAAATAACGATGTTGTCCTTCATCATCAAGTTAATATGTTGACCCCGTCATCTTTTCCTCGGTGGACTATCTTACTTGATGATTAGCTAATAGCTCCTCAATCCATATAGATTGCGTAATATAGAAGCTCTTTGTCAAGCTTAAAGTGTTATTGGACCGCTTTTAATCACTTTGAAGATGCTTCGTATATACAAAACTGAAAACAGAGATAGAATAGGAATTTTAACACTAGTGCAAATGACCTCATCTACTTCGGATTGTTCTATGCATTTTGAAAACAAAGCTTTACAACACGGACGAGAATAATGGCTCAGTACATGTTACTTGCAATCTTTATTATAGGTGCTACTTTATTTCTTATGGTAAGTAGTTTATCGGTTAGAAATTTAATTAGTGGAATTCCACTTTATTCAATTAAGGAATTGTAAATATATTTCTTGTGAATTCTAAAATTCTTTGAATTTTACGCCACATTTCCTAAATCATTTCATGTTGTTTGTTGTTTAGGGGAGGGGCGGGCTACATTGAAATACATTCTCTCGGGTGTTCTGCCAAAGGCAGGTCCACACACATCATCATTCTTTAGGTCTTTATTAATCCCTCTCAATCTTTAGCCTTCTTCTTTATATTATGTCATATGAACTTTCACCTACTAAATCTGACACCATCCCAATTTCAGGTGTTCTGCCAAATGTAGGTCCACACACAACATCCTTCTTTAGTTCTTTCTTCGTCCCTCTCTATCTTTAGCCTTCTTGTTTATATCACGTCATATGAACTATCAACCTACCAAGTCTGACACCATCCAAATTCTTGGTCCTCCTCTTCCCTATGTTCTGCCCATCTGCCTGAGCATGTTATCCCCCGTAAGATGTGTCCTATTTAGTTTTTGCTTCCGTCTCCAGATTGTTTTTCTCAAACTTCTTTGTACATCAACTCTATATCAAGCACTACTTAATTGGTGACCACGTCCCTCCAACTAATTCCTTTCATTCATCTCAATATCCGCATTTCCAAACTGTCAACCAACCTTTCCTCTGCTCTCCTAATTGTCCGAGTTTCAGAGTCATACAATGCTACACTTCAAACCAGACAAAAGTTAGGTGAAGTTGTTCCTGTTTTGACGATCTCATACACCGTTTATAAAAAACAGAAATACTCAACTTAGTTCCTCTTCGCGAAATATTTTTTTAAAACCACAATTTAATTAAATGGATATCCTTTATTGCTATCTTACAGTTGACATATTCGCCCCTAGCAACAGCATCGATAGACTTTGAGCTTCAACTTACTTCATATGATGGTGATTCAAATAAAGCAGATGATACATGCTGCGATCCTAATCAAGATGGATCAGTTGGTTGTGATTCCCTCTGTGATCCAGGTTTCCATATTTGCCTTGATGATGGGTGAGTAATACAGGTGGCTAGACTTATCGGGGATCAAGAGAGAATGACAATGTTGATAATAATGATAATGAAAATATCGAGAATTATAATAGTCACAGTAGTATCATCGTAGTTATTATCATCATCAGTATTAATAGAATTATCAACATTGATTTTATTACTACCATTATTATAAGTATTACTGTGTTATTATAATTGTTATTGTTATCATCGTTATTATTATCAGTATTATTATTATCGTTGCTGTTATTGTTATCATCATCATCATCATCATTATTATCATCATCGTTACTAGGCATATTATTTATTGGCGATATATGATAATAAGTAGAATTGACTCAGACACGTTTCAGTACTCCCTTTTTATCTCAATATAAACATTTTAGATTATTCAAAATTCCCGTTCACGAAGTGTCCAATAACCGCGTAGTTAGCATACGTACGTAAGACATTAACATCCCAATAAACAGAACACTAAAAAATAATCTCTTTTGGGAGTGTATTTTAAGTGATTTTAAAGTATGGTGCCTTTTGACCTAGATTTAAACGTTATCGACACGTGCCTTCATTAACAAAAAAAGGTACTCCTGTTCACGTTTTCATCTAACCTAAAAACCACCAATTTATCACGCGACTGGAGTAACGTGATTCCACTTTACCTCTGTAAATCAAGTGTTTATGACCAAATAACCATTTGACCAAGCAACGAGTTTTTTATCCGTTAACCGATGGTGGTGATAAATAAGTAATTATTTGGTGACCATAACTTTCTTGGTGATGATCACGTGGCTAAAACTGATTACTAATCTAAGCTGTGAATCCGTGATATTTAGGTGAGAAAATTAGTAATTATTAGGTGTCTGAAAACACCTTTTTAAATGGTTTCAAAGTTACCATTACTTTCTTGGTGATGATCACGTGGCTAAAACTGATTACTAATCTAAGCTGTGAATCCGTGATATTTAGGTGTGAAAAATTAGTTATTATTACGTGTCTTAAAACATCTTTTTAAATGGTAGTCAAAGTCGCCATAAGTTCCACGGTGATGATCTCGTGACTCAAACGGATTATTAATATAAGCTGGGCATCCGTGATTTCCAGGTGTGAAAAATTAGTAATTCTTAGGTGTCTGAAAACACCTTTTTAAATGGTTTCAAAGTTCCCATAACTTTCTTGGTGATGATCACGTGGCTAAAACTGATTACTAATCTAAGCTGTGAATCCGTGATATTTAGGTGTGAAAGATTAGTAATTATTTGGTGTCCGAAAACAACCTTTTTTATGGTTTCAAAGTTACCATAACTTTCTTGGTGATGATCACGTGGCTAAAACTGATTACTAATCTAAGCTGTGAATCCATGATATTTAGGTGTGAAAAATAAGTAATTCTTAGGTGTCTGAAAACACCTTTTTAAATGGTGGTCAAAGTTACCATAACTTTCTTTGTGATGATCACGTGGCTAAAACTTATTACTAATCTAAGCTGTGAATCCGTGATATTTAGGTGTGAAAAATTAGTAATAATTAGGTGTCTGAAAACACCTTTTTAAATGGTGGTCAAAGTTACCATAAGTTCCGTGGTGATGATCTCGTGACTCAAACTGATTATTAATCTCCAGTTGAACCAGTTGACACCAATTAATTTGCATATTGAATATGGAGTGCGTGCAGATCTATGTTTTTTTTAACAATTTATCTGAATTTACAGCATATTTCTTAATTACTGATGATTTAGTTATATGCAATTCATTTCGAAAATACTACAAATATAAGTTACTAGTTATTAGGAAATTTCGCTACTTCGTATAAATTACATTTAATTAAACATGAATAAGGGAACCATTAACTATGAACTAAAATTATTTCAATAAAATACAAGTATATGAAAACAAATTCGATTAATTAAATTATGTAAGTCTACTTAATACCAATGCCTTTAGATTGGAAATACAGACGTACCAGTAATGAAGTGTTGTTGCCGTTCAACTGGTTGGAAGTTTTACCAAATGGTTCTAATGGCTCAGCTAGACCAGTTGAATTCTAACTGACCTGGATCAACTGGATCATTTAGCCCATTTCAATGTCCAGGGTTACCAGTTGGCATTAACTGGTTCATCAACTGGACCAGATGCAACTAGCTTTTTCTTCTTTAAATTATGTAAGTCGACTTAATACCAATGCCTTTAGATTGGAAATACAGACGTACCGGTATTGAAGTGTTGTTGCCGTTCAACTGGTTGGAAGTTTTACCAAATGGTTCTAATGGCTCAGCTAGACCAGTTGAATTCTAACTGACCTGGATCAACTGGATCATTTAGCCCATTTCAATTTCCAGGGTTACCAGTTGGCATTAACTGGTTCATCAACTGGACCAGTTGCAACCAGCTTTTTCTTCTGGGATGTTTGCACCCACCCCCCACCCCCCCCCCCCTCCCCCACCCCTCAAATCTCAAACTGGTTCCGGCGCGCCTGGACGTAATTATGGAAGATCCAAAACACGATGTTTAGAAACGGGATGAGAACGTCATTATTTGGTTCATTTATTGTGTAACATTTGCGTAATTATTGGGTTGAACGCGGGTTACAGTAACATATTTCCTCTTCGACGTAAATTTCACGTGAATGAAGAACATGATTCATCTCAAGTCAGCCTCTTAATATTCAAGTGAATTTCACGCAGATATTTTGACTAAAACTATCACTAACGCTTCACGTGTTTCCGTGACGCGATTCTAAAACTTCTAAAGAATGTGATAATTTTGTTTATGAAGATGTAATTTCATAACCAAACAAAAACGGGAGTATTAGGTTTACAAACCATGGTCTCCAAGGTAGGGATAGTCACGTTATTTTAATGGTGATATTGCAGTGACAATTGCGTGATTTAGTGTACCTGTGTTTTAAGTGACCTAGTGAAATAAACGTATCAACACATTTACGTAAATGTCAGGTGTTTGAAGTACGTAAATCTCCTCAAGTCGATACCTTGATATTGACGTAATTTTCACGTGATTTTGTGTATTGGGATATATTGTATTGGTAGCTGATTATATCATCCATATTGGATCAGAAGGCGTATAAACCTTATACAATCTGAATCAATATAAAGAAAAATTCATTATCATAAAATGATACCAAGATGTAATGGCGACATGCAGAACGTGCTCAAACATGAGGAACCTTTTTTTTTAAATCATACTCGAAAAATAAAATGCAATGACGAAGAGGAGACATCTTTGACAATAGGATTGCATTTTGAAGGATCTCGCTTTCTACTCGTCTCACATTAAAGGGATAGTTGAGTTCTGTTTTCAGATCGCAAATACCTTCAAATTGCATGGTTATTGCTCTTGTTCTTATCTATGACATTTCTAGTGCCCTTTTAGGACCTACAATTGATATGAAGGTAATTTTAGACCCCCAAATGTGTGAAATTTAGCCAATACGATCATACCAATTCAGCTCCACTTTCAAAAAATATGGTGACCGTTATTAATTAATTAATAATAACAGTACATGGGCCGGCTAGTTCTGCGTAATATAACCAACACGAAAAAGCCAATAAAAAAGCCGCATTGGCTGAAATACAACGTAAAAGGCGCTATTTTGTTTTTCCAACGGCTTTTAACGGCTGGTTCAAATTATCTAATATTTGTGGTGGTACACAAGTATTAGAACTCGTTATATTTATGGATATTTCAACCGTCTCTGAGCCGATTTTGATCAAACAAAGATGATTTTGTCATTTAAACTGTATGTTCTTTATTTTGACACTCAGTTTTTCATTATCTCACAAACAAATATTGTGTGTAGCGCCCTCTCCACCAGAACTCACCTATCCCTTTAAGCTCTACCATGCGTCCCTAAATCGCATAATCTTAAGAAAGAGTGTTTCTTCAAGTTTGCAAAGGGAAATATGATAACAAATAAAATGATAATGAAATAATAGTATAAGAGAAACCCCTCGATGAAACGTGGGTTCCGAACGTCCTTATCGTGTGTGCTTTATGACTCGGGATAAAAAAATTCCCGATTTACATTTTTTGTTGTTTTGGTCTTAGCTCTCTTACATGTCCCTTTTTCGATGAAACCACCGGGCTGATTGAAGAAGATGTCCAAGATATCACTTTCCAAACCGATTTGCTTGGACTGCTTCCTAATCCGATTCAAGTGACTATTGATAAATGGCCTGTAAGTATGAAAATAATCATGAGGAGAGTGATACAATCAAAAATTATCCAGAGGACCCATAATTATTTAACCATTCTTTTGAAAATTGTTAAAGATTGCGGTATAACCAGAATCCCAATACCCTTTGAAAGTGGCATTCTCAGATGAAGATAATCATGACAGGATTTATGAATGACATGCATATATCGTGATCATAATAATAGTGGGTTCTTGTAAAGCGCTCGTGTCTGTCAGACTTGACACTCCTGGCGCTCCCGATTATTACCCTGGCTTTAGCACAGCTGACATTACGGCGCTCTAACATTTCAAGGAATTAATTCCTGCCAGGTACCCATTTACATCACCTGAGAACCATTTTAACAGGGACTAGTTTTTTGGGGCGACCCTAGGGTACTAGTCGATTATATTTTTTTACATCCTTTGTATCTACACGTTTATCTGTTTTTAGTTGTGGTTTTTTCTCACTTGGATATTAAATAAATGAATAATTGTATAAATAAATCATTAATACAAATGAATACATGCATAAAACACACACGAATTAAACTCTCTGTTGTGCAAATATTGCAACCGAAATGACCCTTTTACCTCATTGTGATGAAATCTCTTGCAGGAATTAGGTCTACGTATCAACATCACGGCAGAGGATTACGATGGATCGCTTGAAAAAGAAAAGATAGATAACTATCTTCGGATTCTTACAGACATACCTTCTTTCACCGTTCCTATTCCTAGACTTCGAGGAATCAGTGACAGAACATTTAAAACGCGGTAAGTTTTGGGGATGAAAATATTATTTTTGGAATTAAAATGGTTGTATATTCATTGTCCATTAACATATCTTATGATAGATAAATCAAATGTAAGGTGTTGTGCCTAATGGATAAGTCCCCAGACTATGAAGCGCACAATATACGTGGTCGATTCCCTGTCAAACAGCACTAATGTCCTTTAGGATGACATTTATCTGCATTGCCACTCTCCACCAAGGTGAAGTAAATAAATAAATGTAATGAAATGAATGTAAATAAATAAAAAAATACTTTCCGATTCACATCTTATTGAATCCGGGATAACGGCCGTGGAGTCCCAGGAGTGTCAAACATGAGCACTACACAAGAACCTTTTATCATTATGATTATTATTATACTCATAGTCTTTGTATGTTTTCATTTGATTATTTAGATTATCTGCTTGTCAGAATGAACACAGTATTTTATCCCATGCTTTATACATTAACTACAAGAACTATAATGACAATAATAATAACAAATACAGCAACAATACCAACAATAATAATAATGATAATGAAAATGATAACAAATAATCATTACAATAACAAAAACAAGTATAGATTGAAGTAGTAACAATACAAATAAATTAAATAATTCAAACAGAAACAAAGTGTACAATTTTCTTTCAAAACAGGTTATACATCGAATACATAGCTTACTGCAGCGACGGATATGAGGGTTTTGACTGCCAAAATAATACGGATGAATGTCTAAGCGACCCCTGCCAAAACGGTGCTACTTGCAACGATCTCATCAATGGGTATAATTGCTCGTGTACATCAAGTTTTACAGGAACCCTATGTAATGAAGAAGTAGATGAGTGTGAAGTTGTGCCCTGTCAAAATGGTGCAACCTGCTCTGATTACTTAGAAGGTTTTAATTGTACGTGTAGTACAGGTTATGAAGGATCTTATTGTGAACAAGAAATAGATGAATGTACAAGTAATCCTTGTCTAAATAGTGCAAACTGCACTGACTACTTGGATGGTTTCAATTGTACGTGTAGTACAGGTTATGAAGGATCATATTGTGAACAAGAAATAGATGAATGTACAAGTTATCCTTGTCAAAATAGTGCAAACTGCACTGATTACTTGGATGGTTTTAATTGTACGTGTAGCCCAGGTTATGAAGGATCATATTGTGAACAAGAAATCGATGAATGTACAAGTAATCCTTGTAAAAATGGTGCAAACTGCACTGATTACTTGGATGGTTTTAATTGTACGTGTAGTCCAGGTTATGAAGGATCATATTGTGAACAAGAAATCGATGAATGTACAAGTAATCCTTGTCAGAATGGTGCAAACTGCACTGATTACTTGGAGGGTTTTAATTGTACGTGTAGTCCAGGTTATGAAGGATCATATTGTGAACAAGAAATAGATGAATGTACAAGTAATCCTTGTCAGAATGGTGCAAACTGCACTGATTACCTCAATGGTTTTAATTGTACGTGTAGTCCAGGTTATGAAGGATCATATTGTGAACAAGAAATAGATGAATGTACAAGTTATCCTTGTCAAAATAGTGCAAACTGCACTGATTATTTGGATGGTTTTAATTGTACGTGTAGCCCAGGTTATGAAGGATCATATTGTGAACAAGAAATCGATGAATGTACAAGTAATCCTTGTAAAAATGGTGCAAACTGCACTGATTACTTGGATGGTTTTAATTGTACGTGTAGTCCAGGTTATGAAGGATCATATTGTGAACAAGAAATCGATGAATGTACAAGTAATCCTTGTCAGAATGGTGCAAACTGCACTGATTACTTGGAGGGTTTTAATTGTACGTGTAGTCCAGGTTATGAAGGATCATATTGTGAACAAGAAATAGATGAATGTACAAGTAATCCTTGTCAGAATGGTGCAAACTGCACTGATTACCTCAATCGTTTTAATTGTACGTGTAGTCCAGGTTATGAAGGATCATATTGTGAACAAGAAATAGATGAATGTACAAGTAATCCTTGTCAAAATGGTGCAAACTGCACTGACTACTTGGATGGTTTTAATTGTACGTGTAGTCCAGGTTATGAAGGATCATATTGTGAACAAGAAATAGATGAATGTACAAGTAATCCTTGTCAAAATGGTGCAAACTGCACTGATTACCTGGATGGTTTTAATTGTACGTGTAGTCCAGGTTATGAAGGATCATATTGTGAACAAGAAATAGATGAATGTACAAGTAATCCTTGTCACAATGGTGCAAACTGCACTGATTACCTCAATGGTTTTAATTGTACGTGTAGTCCAGGTTATGAAGGATCATATTGTGAACAAGAAATAGATGAATGTACAAGTAATCCTTGTCAAAATGGTGCAACCTGCACTGATTACCTCAATGGTTTTAATTGTACGTGTAGTCCAGGTTATGAAGGATCATATTGTGAACAAGAAATCGATGAATGTACAAGTAATCCTTGTCAGAATGGTGCAAACTGCACTGATTACTTGGAGGGTTTTAATTGTACGTGTAGTCCAGGTTATGAAGGATCATATTGTGAACAAGAAATAGATGAATGTACAAGTAATCCTTGTCAGAACGGTGCAAACTGCACTGATTACCTCAATGGTTTTAATTGTACGTGTAGTCCAGGTTATGAAGGATCATATTGTGAACAAGAAATAGATGAATGTACAAGTTATCCTTGTCAAAATAGTGCAAACTGCACTGATTATTTGGATGGTTTTAATTGTACGTGTAGCCCAGGTTATGAAGGATCATATTGTGAACAAGAAATCGATGAATGTACAAGTAATCCTTGTAAAAATGGTGCAAACTGCACTGATTACTGTTATATATGGTTTAGAGTGGCAGTGCGCCCTCTTGTGTTATGTACTGACTTGACAACCAGAATGGAGATCACTAGAATAAAGCACTAACCAGTTGAAGTTGTAAACTTTAAACAGACTTTATTGCCTATTATGTAGAGTCAAACAAAGGCATAAAACATGGTGACAGAAGTGTAGTGACCATGGACTCATTCCTGAAATCGGCGTACAGCCAGGAAGAATAATTTACAGAGTCGAACTGTTCACGTTCCGAGCAAGTTTGCAGCAATCGAGTACACGCGAAGTCGTCGTACAGTGGACAGATTAGCGAATGGTTCGTAGCATAGCATCCATAAACGCGACGTCGTTGAGCAGCGGTGAATATGAGTTATGAACATTGTCGCAATAGACTTGACTCGTCAGTCGATGTAATGTGAACTATCAAAATAATTACGATGTTTAGTTATTTTGGTTGTTTTACGTGTGCATTGTTTGGAATGAAATGGTGTGGATTTATGGAAAGAGTGCATTAATATCAGAATTAATACTCAATAAGTCCAATCAGTCTGGTTCATTCAGTGGTTTAGCAGTATAGTTTACTCCGTATTAGAATTTGCTGATTTGTTACTGTAAGTGTAATTGTATAGGCGGTAGAGATAAACATGTCTAACACTGAGGCAGTACAAGATCCTCCCCAGAGGGGAAGTGAAGAGTCAGAAGGAGTAAATGAAACTGGGACTAACCAGGGTCAGGTCTTGAGTGATAACAATACTGATCATGATAGTGTTAGGACCAGAAATAGGCCGGGCAGTACAAGTAGAACAAATGTGCCACTCCCAAGACCTCTTTCGGTAAAAGGGGATATGAAGAAAAACTGGGGTATTTTCACCCAGATGTGGGACAGTTATGAGGTCATAACTGGGTTAGAACACGAAAGTGATAAAATTCGTGTGGCACATTTCATAACGGCACTAGGAACTGATGCATTGGAGATTCAACAAGGCCTCCCTTTCAGAAATGAGGAGGAAAGAAAGAGTTATAAATGCATAAGAAAACTCTGGTCTGAATATTGTGTCGGGAAAACAAACATTACTTTTGAAAGATATCAGTTCAATAAGTGTGTTCAGAATACTGATGAGTCAGTTGAGAATTATTATGTGAGGTTAAGGTCTCTGGCAAGTACTTGTGAGTTTGGTACTCTAACTGATGACCTCATCAGAGATCGAATCGTTCTAGGAATTAGAGACGATAATACCAGAAAACGTCTTTTGCAAGAGCCAAATCTTACTCTGTCTAGTTGTTTGGATATCTGCAGAGCTATTGAGTCGTCCAAAGCTCAGAGCAAAGCCATGCAGGAACCAGTATCTGCCTATGCAGTGTCCCATAAACCAAAGGTTTGGAAGCATAGTGGGGGTAAGGGCAAGAAGCTAGCTCCTAAATTGATCAATTGTGGTTTCTGTGGTAGGCAGCATGAAAAAGACAAATCCAAATGCCCAGCTTATGGCCAAAAGTGTAAGCTGTGCAAAAGAGAAAATCATTTCGCTGTGAAATGTAGACAGAATAAGAACAAGGCTCACAGAGTAGAGACAATTGAAGAGGATGAAGATTCTGAACAAGAGTGTGTATATGTTTCTCTGATAGGCACAGATGAAGCATTTCAGGTATCTGCTGATAGTAAGAGTCCAAATTATCAGAAAAAGATCATTGCAAAGTTTAGAATCAATGACGAAGACGAGATTGGTATGCAGGTTGATTGTGGAGCGACATGTAATGTTATCCATCTAGAAGATGTTCCATCTGGGACAGAGTTAACTAGTACAAATCAGGTTCTGATTGTGTATGGTCAAGGAACAGTACCAGTTGCAGGGAAATGCAAGTTGCATCTTAGGAATGTAAAGAATAACAAGAGGTACTTAGTTCCATTTGTTGTTGTGAAGGGTGAAGTCACAAGACCACTGTTGGGAGCTAGTACAGGCCAGCAGATGAAGTTGATCAAAGTACAGTATGAAAACATTGAAGTTGTTCATGCAGTAGCTAATGATGAGATTCTGATCCCATACAAGGATGTATTTACAGGGTTGGGTAACATGCCAGGAGTAGTTCATTTGACCTTAGAGGCTGAGGCAAAGCCAGTAGTGATGCACCCTAGAAGGGTCCCTCTTTCAATTAAAGAAGATTTGAAAGAAGAGTTGTGTAGGCTTGAAAAGCTGCAGGTGATTGAGAAGGTAGAAGATCCTAGTGATTGGGTATCTAGTCTTGTAGTAGCTAGGAAACCAAGTGGTAAATTGAGAGTATGCATCGATCCGCAACATCTTAATAGGTCGTTGAAGCGTGAGCATTACCCATTGTCAACGATTGATGATGTCCTACCACAGTTAGCGAATGTGAAAGTCTTCAGCAAGGCCGACTTGAAGGAAGGTTTTCTACAGTGTAAGTTGGACGCAGAATCATCCAAGCTTACAACATTTCAGACACCTTGGGGTAGATATAGGTATCTTCGCTTACCCTTTGGTCTATCACCTTCGCCTGAGCTCTTCCAGAAGCGCCTAGATCAGTGCCTTGAAGGCCTACCAGGAGTATTCGTCATAGCAGATGACATTCTCATAACTGGACAAGGTGAGACACATGCAGAGGCCTGCATAGACCATGATCGTAACATGACTAGTTTCCTTCGCCGATGTCGCGAGCGAGACATCAAGCTGAATTCTAGCAAGCTTGAGTACAAATGTAAGGAGGTGCAGTTCATTGGTCACCGACTGACCAAGGAAGGTGTTCGGCCCGATCCTAGTAAAGTCGCAGCTCTCGTTGACATGCCACAGCCAGTAGATATACCTGGAATCCAGCGATTTGTGGGAATGGTTCAATACTTAGCAAAGTTCTTGCCATCATTGTCGGGGCTCAGCGAACCGTTACGTAGGTTGACCCACAAGGACACTCCCTGGAACTGGGGAGAAGAACAGTCTAGAGCGTTCATCGCGATCAAAGGACTTGTTACAGAAGCACCGGTTCTCCGATACTTTGATCAGCAGTTGCCGGTAGAGGGTCAAGGTGATGCCTCAGAAAAGGGCCTGGGTTTCGTGTTGACTCAGAATGACCAACCGGTGACATACTCAAGTAGAGCGTTGACTGAGGCCGAAACTAGATATTCTCAGATAGAGAAGGAACTTCTTGCGCAAGTTTTCGGACTTGAAAGAAACCATCAGTACGTGTACGGTAGAAAGGTGATCCTTTGGACAGACCACAAACCGCTAGTGACAATAACGCGTAAACCGTTGGCTTCTACACCAAAGAGACTGCAAAGATTACTATTGCGAATGCAACAGTACAATGTAGAGATCTTCTACAAGCCGGGTAGAGAGATGTACCTAGCGGACACCCTGTCGCGAGCATACTTACCGAACTCCGAGCAATCGCCGACAGAGAAAGAAGTTGAAAGCATTCACATGCTTGAAGACTTAGCGGTGTCGCAGAAGACGTTAGCGCTCATCAGGATTGAAACGCAACAGGATGAAAGCCTACAAGCGGTAAAGGGACTGATCCTTGAGGGGTGGCCCGAAGACAAGTCTCGTCTGCCACCTGGGACTTCTCCATACTTTGACATCCGTGATGAACTAACGTATGATGAGGGTATAATCTTCCGCGGACAGCGTTGTGTAATTCCTGTCAAAGTGAGACCTCGTGTGAAACAGCGACTTCATAGCGCACACACAGGAATACAGGCCACACTCGCAAGGGCCAGAGAATGTGTATTTTGGCCAGGGATGACAAGCGATCTTACAGACTATCTCTCACACTGTGAAGTCTGTGCAACCTTTGCTCCGAAGCAAAGAAGTGAACCTCTGATCAATCATGACTTGCCGAAACGTCCGTGGCAGAAACTCGGTATAGACTTATTCGAGTTGAACAGCAAGAACTATGTTTGTGTTGTGGACTACTTCTCAGACTACTTCGAAGTTCTTCCTCTGCCACACAAGAAAGATACCAGAGCAGTCGTCAGGCGACTAAAGAGCATTTTCGCATGTCACGGTATCCCAGAAACCATTATGTCGGACAATGGTCCCCCATTTAACTCTCAAGATTTCGCGACCTTCATGCAGGAGTATGAGATTGAGCACATCACGAGTTCTCCACATTATCCCAAGAGCAATGGGAAAGCGGAGAGTGCCGTCAAGATTGCGAAGGGTCTCTTACGTAAGACAACTGAAGCTCAAGAAGATTTTCAGCTAGCTCTTCTAAATTGGCGTAACACACCCACAGCAGGACTTGATAGCTCGCCAGCTCAACGCCTGTACGGTCGTCGCACTCGCACTCTTGTACCAACCGCGTCCAAGCTTCTGATTCCACGCACACAAAATAGAGTTGTCGCAAAGAAAGCGGAAAAGCAGAAGAAGCAAAAGCAGTACTACGATAAGAGCACGAAAGAGCTACCACCATTGAAACGCGGAGATATTGTTCGTGTTCAGCCGCAGTCTAACGCACAGAGTAAGCGATGGCACAAAGCGAGAGTAGAGAAACAAGTTGATTCCAGATCATATCTAGTCAGGTCAGAGAATGGCAATATAGTTCGACGAAACAGGAAGCACTTGCGCACATGTAGTAGCACATTCAGTGACCAGTCAGATATATTCTCCACGCCTACTAGCGTAACTCGCGAACAACCAGAGCCATCAACATCCGAAGCGAAGCGTAGCGACACAAATTCTCCAGATCACGTAGCGAAGTCTCCTCGTCGCGAAGCAAATAATGATATTCGCGAACCCCAGCTCGCTGAAGAGACTCAAGAACCACCAAGACCAGCTCGCCGTAGTACCAGAGCTCGCCATCCACCAGCTCACATGAAAGATTTTGTTGTTTATCATTAAATAAACATTATGTGTAACTACTTTATATAGATGTAGACAGTCAACTATATAATTGTTTCATTGAAAGAAAGTTAGTATGTTGTTTATATTGATTGGTTGGTGTTGTTTAGACAAATCAAAACAAAAGTATTTGATTTTGGATCTATTTGAAATTTGATGAAGATGATACATAATCTAAGCCAGTGTTCCTAAGGACTAATCGAGAGAAAACAGAATTTAAGCTCATATGTATTGTCTCAAAAGAACAACAAAACCACTCAAGTGTAATTATGCATCCATGCTGAAGTTGATTTATTATGATACTATTTCTATAAACACAGATATTTCCAGAGGATTTATAATTAGATTTATGTGTACTGACATGGGCATTCATACATGCATTTCAGGTCGACAAACTAATATACAGGTATTAACTTCTTAAAGAAGGAAGGATGTTATATATGGTTTAGAGTGGCAGTGCGCCCTCTTGTGTTATGTACTGACTTGACAACCAGAATGGAGATCACTAGAATAAAGCACTAACCAGTTGAAGTTGTAAACTTTAAACAGACTTTATTGCCTATTATGTAGAGTCAAACAAAGGCATAAAACAATTACTTGGATGGTTTTAATTGTACGTGTAGTCCAGGTTATGAAGGATCATATTGTGAACAAGAAATCGATGAATGTACAAGTAATCCTTGTCAGAATGGTGCAAACTGCACTGATTACTTGGAGGGTTTTAATTGTACGTGTAGTCCAGGTTATGAAGGATCATATTGTGAACAAGAAATAGATGAATGTACAAGTAATCCTTGTCAGAATGGTGCAAACTGCACTGATTACCTCAATGGTTTTAATTGTACGTGTAGTCCAGGTTATGAAGGATCATATTGTGAACAAGAAATAGATGAATGTACAAGTAATCCTTGTCAAAATGGTGCAAACTGCACTGACTACTTGGATGGTTTTAATTGTACGTGTAGTCCAGGTTATGAAGGATCATATTGTGAACAAGAAATAGATGAATGTACAAGTAATCCTTGTCAAAATGGTGCAAACTGCACTGATTACCTGGATGGTTTTAACTGTACGTGTAGTCCAGGTTATGAAGGATCATATTGTGAACAAGAAATAGATGAATGTACAATTAATCCTTGTCAAAATGGTGCAAACTGCACTGACTACTTGGATGGTTTTAATTGTACGTGTAGTCCAGGTTATGAAGGATCATATTGTGAACAAGAAATAGATGAATGTACAAGTAATCCTTGTCAAAATGGTGCAAACTGCACTGACTACTTGGATGGTTTTAATTGTACGTGTAGTCCAGGTTATGAAGGATCATATTGTGAACAAGAAATAGATGAATGTACAAGTAATCCTTGTCAAAATGGTGCTAACTGCACTGATTACTTGGATGGTTTCAATTGTACATGTAGTCCAGGTTATGAAGGATCATATTGTGAACAAGAAATAGATGAATGTACAAGTAATCCTTGTCAAAATGGTGCAAACTGCACTGATTACTTGAATGTTTTTAATTGTACGTGTAGTCCAGGTTATGAAGGATCATATTGTGAACAAGAAATAGATGAATGTACAAGTAATCCTTGTCAAAATGGTGCTACCTGCACTGATTACTTGGATGGTTATAATTGTACGTGTAGTCCAGGTTATGAAGGATCATATTGTGAACAAGAAATAGATGAATGTACAAGTAATCCTTGTCAAAATGGCGCTTCCTGCACTGACTACTTGGATGGTTATAATTGTACGTGTAGTCCAGGTTATGAAGGATCATATTGTGAACAAGAAATTGATGAATGTGCAAGTAATCCTTGTCAAAATGTTGCAACCTGCACCGATTACTTGGATGGTTTTAATTGTACGTGTAGTCCAGGTTATGAAGGATCATATTGTGAACAAGAAATAGATGAATGTACAAGTAATCCTTGTAAAAATGGTGCAAACTGCACTGATTACTTGGATGGTTTTAATTGTACGTGTAGTCCAGGTTATGAAGGATCATATTGTGAACAAGAAATCGATGAATGTACAAGTAATCCTTGTCAGAATGGTGCAAACTGCACTGATTACTTGGAGGGTTTTAATTGTACGTGTAGTCCAGGTTATGAAGGATCATATTGTGAACAAGAAATAGATGAATGTACAAGTAATCCTTGTCAGAATGGTGCAAACTGCACTGATTACCTCAATGGTTTTAATTGTACGTGTAGTCCAGGTTATGAAGGATCATATTGTGAACAAGAAATAGATGAATGTACAAGTAATCCTTGTCACAATGGTGCAAACTGCACTGATTACTTGAATGGTTTTAATTGTACGTGTAGTCCAGGTTATGAAGGATCATATTGTGAACAAGAAATAGTTGAATGTACAAGTAATCCTTGTCAAAATGATGCAACCTGCACTGATTACTTGGATGGTTATAATTGTACGTGTAGTCCAGGTTATGAAGGATCATATTGTGAACAAGAAATAGATGAATGTACAAGTAATCCTTGTCAAAATGGGGCAACCTGCACTGATTACTTGAATGGTTTTAATTGTACGTGCAGTCCGGTTTATGAAGGATTATATTGTGAACGAGAAATTGATGAATGTACAAGTAATCCTTGTCAAAATAGTGCAACCTGCACTGATTACTTGGATGGTTTTAATTGTACGTGTAGCCCAGGTTATGAAGGATCATACTGTGAACAAGAAATCGATGAATGTACAAGTAATCCTTGTCACAATGGTGCAAACTGCACTGATTACTTGAATGGTTTTAATTGTACGTGTAGTCCATGTTATGAAGGATCATATTGTGAACAAGAAATAGATGAATGTACAAGTAATCCTTGTCAAAATGGTGCAAACTGCACTGATTACTTGGATGGTTTTAATTGTACGTGTAGTCCAGGTTATGAAGGATCATATTGTGAACAAGAAATAGATGAATGTACAAGTAATCCTTGTCAAAATGGGGCAACCTGCACTGATTACTTGAATGGTTTTAATTGTACGTGCAGTCCGGTTTATGAAGGATTATATTGTGAACGAGAAATTGATGAATGTACAAGTAATCCTTGTCAAAATGGTGCTACCTGCACTGATTACTTGAATGGTTTTAATTGTACGTGTAGTCCAGGTTACGAAGGATCATATTGTGAACAAGAAATAGATGAATGTACAAGTAATCCTTGTCAAAATGGTGCAAACTGCACTGATTTCTTGGATGCCTTTAATTGTACGTGTAGTCCCGGTTATGAAGGATCTTATTGTGAAAGTATTGTCAATGCCTGTTTGAACTTTCCGTGTCTGAATGGTGCTTCCTGCTCCGACCAATCACCAGGATTCAAATGCACCTGTGTGCCGGGATACACCGATGAATATTGCTCTTCGGATATTGATGAATGCGACATCGAAAATGCCTGTCCTGGCAACTCTCTGTGCGAAAACACTGTAGGATCTTTTGCTTGCCTTTGTTTTGAGGGATATGAAGGGAAACGTTGTGACATCATCACTGATCCATGTGTTTCATCTCCCTGTGAACGAGGAACATGCGACAAACTCAGTTCAGATGCTTACAGGTAGGTTGCAAAGTTTAATTCATGATACCTAGTTTTTTTAAAGTATTTTTCAACCATTCATTAGCATGAACAATATAATTAGCACTTTGAAACTATAATAAAATAAAAACGAAACATAAATTAACTCTAAACAAAGAAGCCTCAAATAATGTTACATGCGCATATTTAATAATTTGTCCTACGTACTTGTATTTTGTTGTTACCACTTATTTGCAATATTGCTTTTTACTGTTTTTTCAGGTGTCTTTGCGAGGATGGCTTCCTAGGAGTGAATTGTGAGACTATTAATCCATGTACATCGACCCCTTGTCTCAATGGAGGAGAATGTGAGAGTGATGACGCCGGACTATGGGCATGCCAATGCCTAAAAGGTTTTGTCGGTGAACTTTGCGAATTAGGTAAGGACATTTTGATTAATTTGTAGAAGAAAAAATCTGTGGACAGAATGTGTTTTTTTGTACACTTTCATGAAAAAATTCCATTTATCCATATATTTACAGAATCATGACATAAATACAAAAAAATATGCTGTCGATGGATTATTTTGTATTAGATTACCGCTAGCTCAAATGACATCTAGTAAAATTCACGAAAAACAAACCTCTGCCCCCCCCCCCTCTCTCTCTCTCTCCCTCTCTCTCTCCCCCCTCTCTCTATCTCTCTCTCTCTCTCTCTCTTGGGTCACTCCTTATTTCTATTTTCTATATCTGCCTATCCACTCTAATCCCAACACCTTTATCCTATTGTAATCGGTATACCTATTATCATTGATATATTTGCAGATTCGAAGTTTTACTCTTACAGTCTATTTATTTATGGCTCAAGCGTCGATCTGGCATACTTTGTACGAGACATGGAAGCACTGTTTTCTGACGTATATGGTGAAAACGTCACTGTTCTTATCATAGAAACATCTAACTACTATACGCCGGACACAGGGTGAGCATGATTGACATCCATCAGTCATTACCATCTTCTTTCTGATGAGTTGTATTCCATAACCTTCGACAATTTTGTTTAAACTAAAGGGGTTTTCCCATTGTTTATTGTTTATTTTTGTATTTTGAATTCGCTAGATACTTTAATATTGTCTAAGAATAGAATCAGCTGAGATGTTTTTGTTAATTTATTCATTCATGATTTATTGCAGTTAAAGGTTAGTAGTCAGTGGCTGAATTGTTTACAAATCACAAATAACTAATACACAAGAAATACAATGATCATGATTATTGCGATTGGTAGTAATGCAAATCAATTCAGTCTAGTAAATAAATAAGGTTCATACAGAAGGTCATTAGCAATAGGAAAAAAACAAGACAAGAAAACATATCCTAAATCACTATATATGATATCACTACCCTTGTCACTTTCACATCATCATCAACGTAGTCATCATCATCGTCATCATCATTCATCCTCCTCCTCGTCATCACATCATTACCATTATCATTATCACAATCATCATCATCATCATTCATCTTTTGTGGTTAATTTGTTTTACCTGATCCCTAAAAAAGCATGTGTATGTTTGTAAGGAATCGGAGGACCGATGACTTTAAGTCCTTTCCAAGGGACTTGGTTAATATATACAAATATTGAATGCTCAGGAGTTCAATATAACACCAAGGCCGGAGGCCGAGGTTAAAATATAATTGCAAGAGGGACATTCTGAATTGGGAGATAAATGCATGTTATACTAAACGACGATGTGCATTCAACATAAATTTCGGGATATTTACGATATCATGCTTCTCCTTTTTTGCGCGCTGCTAAGGCAATGGAAACAATGGGTATGTGTAGGGAAATCTAAAACACTTGTGTACGTTTGTACGAAATTTTGAGTATCACGTGATAGCTTATCAGCTAAAAGTATACTTTCTAACAAATAAACTATTTCGTATTGATGATTAGTGCCTTACGGAGTGGCACTAGCGCATCGATCTGGCTTTGAACCAGGGACCTCCCGGTTAAAAAAGCACAGCTCTACCACGGAGCCATTGCGAATCCTCATAAACATTCATTCTTCATCATCATCATCATCATCATCATCATCATCATTCCTCACCATCATTTATCCTCCTCCTTCTCCTCCTCCTTCTCCTCCTCCTTCTCCTCCTCCTTCTCCTCCTCCTTCTCCTCCTCCTTCTCCTCCTCCTTCTCCTCCTCATTCTCCTCCTCCTCATTATCTTCATCATTCCTCATCATCGTTCATCATCCTCCTCATCTTTTAGGCCTATCTTCCTCCTCCTCCATATCATCAACAACATTATGACCATCATCATCACTCTTCAATTCTTCTTGGCTTAATTTAGCACACTATTTACTGGATGCTTGTGTGTCTTACGAATTATTCACGTGTTTTCTTTTTCTTTTCTTTTTCTTTTTCTTCTCCTTTTTGTTCTTTTAGAGAGGAAATAACTGGTGTTACTTTCGTTGTGTTTGTTAATGGGACATTACTCACATCAGATGAGATCAGCGCCGTATTAAACGCAGTTCCAGAAGAAGATCTAAGCAATAGAGAGTCATTCGAATTCTACTTCGGCGAAGTTATTGAAGATAAACCAAAACAACAGGTACATACAGATAATACTGATTGCTATAGAGCAAAATATAAGATTATTTACATGATGAATTTTTAAATTTGCAAAGAGACCGCACCAAATAGATAGGAACAGAATGTTCATGTATATAAATATTTGCGTACACATTGCATCTATGACTCTTTGTCGTGATTATTACCAAAGCAAATGTTGAATGCTTAAAAGCTGACTTATACCATTCTGTAAAATAACATTCAGTGACAATTCAAAACTTACCTTATTCAGAAATGGCTGGCTGAGTACTGGTATGTCTTGATGATCGCTGTGATAGTCGGCATCTTTCTGCTCCTCTCTACAAATATGGCAGCGGCGCATCTGGTGGTCAAGCGGAGGTCAGTATGTTGGTTCTAGGACACCTACCCCCTGGACCTCCATCCCCCGGATAACCAGCCTCAGTCAACTACCCCCTAGGACAACTACCCCCTAGGGCAACCAGCCTCTAGGACGACTACCCCTGGGACAAATACCCCCAGACAACTGCCCCCTAGGACAACTACCCACTAGGACAACTACCCCCGGACAACTACCACCCGGACAACTACCCCAAATCAACTACCCCCTACGACAACCATCCTCTAGAACAAATACCCCCGGTCAACTATCCTAGGGGGTATTTGTCGGGGGGAGTTTTCCGGGGTGTAGCTTTCCGGGGTAGTTGTCCTAGGGATTAATTGTCTGGGGATAGTTGTCCGGGGTGTAGTTTTCCTAGGGGGTAGTTGTCTGGGAATAGATGTCCGGGGGTAGCCGTCCTAGAGGGTGGTGGCCCTAGGGGGTAGTTGTCCCAGGGGGTAGTTGTCCTAGGGGTAGTTGTCCTAGGGGGTTGTTGAATTGGGGTGGTTATCCGGGGTGGATGTCCGGGGGTAGGTGTTCGGATACGCAGTATGTTATATCAGTAAATTAAGTATATTCTGTTGGAATCACTTTGCTTCTCTTTATAACCGGGGTGCTATAACGTTCTTTCTATGAAGCATCATAATTTGTGTTCGCATATGACGTGTTACCTTTGGCAAGCACATGAATATGCCAGTTCATGTTTAAAAAACATCAAATTCTGTTAATTTCAACTTACGTAACTTTTCACGGAGCTGTAAGACCTCTGGTTTTGTCTCGCCTAGATAATTGTAATTCATTCCTCCATGTTATATCGCTTAAAGATGTCAACTCCTTTCAACTCCTCCAAAATAAAGCAGCACAGCTTATACATTGTAAACCTTTTCTTTTTCTCCATGTCTTCCCTCTCATTAGTAATCTTCACTGGCTTCGTGATGATAATCGTACCTTATATACGACCTTAATGTTCACTTACAAATGTCTCACTAATCAAGCCCCGGCATGCATTCATGTAGTTGATCCACTCCATGCGCATTCATCCATAGACAATACTCGCCCCTCCAACCAGTAAGCAGACAGCTGATACGTCTTTTTCAATTATTGCCTCCAAAACCTGGATCTTCCTGCCCACTGTTTGAATAGCCATACTCTCACAGTTTTCAAGAAGTGTCTACAAATTCATCTTTTCTATTTTTTCTAAACAATATTCTGGTTTGTATGTAATTAATGTAAGCTTAGTGATGTTTTCTTTGTTTGTAAGTATTTATTTCATGCGCTTCTATTAGTTTTCATCCATCAACTTCTTTGGCTGACGTCACACTTTCTCATTTATAACTACTTAGATGCCTTTGAATATCAGTTCAATGAAACATTTAATGTAATTAATTCGAGATAAATATTAGTGTAGATTTTATGTGTTAAAATATATCAATATCTTATTTAACTAGGATTTCATTGGGATCATTATAAGGTGTCCTAAAGTATGAAGATATATAAAAGTATTTACTTAGAAAGTAAAAGTGTCTCTGAACCACGGTTAAAATGCAATTCCATCTCACTCCTTATCCTCCTCTATGTCTTCTTTTCTCTTTATATTATTTTCTTCTCAACTTTATTCTTCTTTTTCGTTCTATTCACGTCGTTCGGTCGTAGGTTTGGTATTATCCTTGATGTATACAGTTAACAACTAAATTACCGCTTGCAAATTTGATGTATTTTTGTATTCTTCGTGTGACTCAAGAATGAAAGGTGGCCTAGTTGAATTAGAGGTTTTGTTAAATACTTTTAAATGTAAGCTTTACTACGTCACATTCTCAAGAAATATAAATCGGGAAAAATCTAGTTTAACATATTTCTTAAAATACGAAACTTAAAGAATAAATAGTTGTTAACTGTAAATATGTGGACATTTTTGTTTACAGCTTTCGAAAGATTCAGTATGAGAACAACAAGAAGATGCTTGATGAGGCTGAAAAGCAGACAAGAATGTCAGATGATGTGCGCTATACAAGGGGAGCTTGGGATGTCTACAGCCGAGGGCTAAGGAACTCGCAGCATTTTGCCGAGGAGCATATTTACAGGACAAATCCAGTTTATATGGCGCATGATTATGAAAGTGTATTTGACGAAAGTTCTGATAATTACCCATACGTTGACTACATGTAAAGAACGTAATTTTACCTGCAAACTATTTTTAAAATTCACTTTTTTTCCTTTTAAGGACTATCACTATAGTAAGAACTTTGTTTTACAAATATGGACAGGTTTTGGATACTTGAACATCACTTTAATACTCTCCGGCGTAGGCAGTTGTGTGATGATGATAGAGTCGACATAAATGAAGGACTGTTTCTCTCCATATCAATTTCGTTACATCGTAATTTTTTTAATATGTTCAAATAAAACTTTGAAGATGCTTGCGGAAATCTTATCATACTTAATCTAATTGCTTAATAATAATAATAGCATGATAAATATCCAAACTGGTCACTACATGAATAATACATTGTATTGTATAAAGAATGGTAAGACCTTAACATACGCTTAAATAGATCAAGGGAAGAACATTCTTTGATATTACTAGAAAGTTTGTTTCATAGTTGAGGGACAACATGTTGAAATGTTCTATGCCTATATGATATTGTAGATAACGTAAGGGGGGGCAAACAACTGTTTGGTAAGAATTAGTTCAATTTGTATATGATTTGTATATTAGAAATTTGCCACACACAGTATTAGATTATTGTAAGATTGTACACCATACTTATGAAACAAGAGGAAAAGAAAATGCAATGCTACCCTTCCCTATTTGTAGGACGACACAAGGTACATTCACTATTTCTTTTGTTGGACCGAAGCTTTGGAATAGCTTACCTCAGAAGATTAGAGAACAAAAAACAAGATATTCATTTCGTTATACCCTCACAATTGTTATGATGAACAAATAAATTATCTGTTATGTTAGCAGTTAGAAATGTTTTGTATTTTGAATGTATACAATAGCATTGTAAGGACTAGCATAATGCTATAGTAATGAAGAGATACACTATCGATATATAGTGAACATATAAAATCGATCTCGACTAGCACTTATGCTAACTTTTAGTTTTCTTTTAGCAACAACTTGAACTTTTGTATAAATGTGTCTTATGTAAGCATTAATTAAGCTTTTGCACTAATTCATTGTTTTGTACATTATGTACAGTTTGTATTTTATTGTTTTGCCTTGCATACTTTGTTTTATGATGTACATACATTGTGTTGTTGTTAATAAACTTCAAACTTCAACTTCAATTCCAATCATGATGATGAAGATCTTGGAAGAGTTAAAAACAAGTATTACAATTTAGCGGAAGCCAAAGTTAGTTTTATTTATTTATCGCTGTGTCATAGTCAATATTCCAATAATCAATATTCTTTTGAAATATAAGATTATGCTATTTTCCTAATACAATATTTTTTTTAATTTACTATTGTATATTATTATGTCATTCCCGGAAATCGGTCATTTGAACACCAATGTTGATGAATTCGAAATGTTGTTTTCGTTTTTTTGTTTTGGGGTGAGTTTTTTTAATAGTAAGAATGTGAATTTCATGCGACGTTTTTAGAAATAAAAACTTAGTAATATCAGGAACAGTATAGCCCCCTCTTATGATGATTTGAAGATGGTTTTCTAAATATGTTAAATATCAAAATAATAAGATGACTTTTACAGTCTGGATGATGATTAGCATTGTCATGAAAATGGTATACTCATTATGATGGTGGTTACAATATGTCGGATACAGACTAATCTAAGTATTTTTTTGTAATATCATATTTAAAACCTCACGTCTTTTTAAAAAGCATAGGTTAATCGCAGGAAAAGAATGTTTTGAATTATATAAGAACTTCGATTTATATCTGCGCATTGGGTATTAAAACGTAGCTTGCCAAAATAGCCAAAAGTTTTACTTTCGATGCCATGTATAATTTTACCTTTGTATATATGTTTTGAATTTATGTTGTTATTGTACCTGTTTTTATGTGAATGCAGGGCTCTCTAAAATGGACTTGAAATGAGACCACCCTGTTAAATAAATAATAAATAAAATAGCCCAAAGTCTTACTTGCAAACTAATTTTGATTAAAAACAAAAGCTGGAAGAATTCCCTAAGGTTCCAAAATTTGATATATCAGCAAGCTGTGCATTTTTACATGCCTTTCAATTAGATGTATATATGTAATCCGGAAATTATAAACCTTTGTTGTTGTTTCTATATTTTGTTAAATGCATTTCCCCCAATATGTTGAAGTGTTTATATACGTTTAACGGAGTTCACTTATCTTTTCCAGTGTATATAATATACTCTCTCATTGGGCATTATAGTTTTAACACGCTTTTTAATGAACTAATTGTTTGAATGATCTTATTCACATGCACATCTATCATTTTGTTAAGGACTTCCCCCTATGTTTCTTATTATAAACGCAATTTAGTCGTACAGGCTACCTTCCTTTGCATATTTAATCTTTTCTTTTTAGATTGGTTCCTTCGTTGTATATATGTCAAGATATTTGCATCATGTGAAATTACTTCAACATGAAAATAAATAGTTTGTCTGAAGTTTATTTCAAACAAAAGCTGTAAGTGTTTTATATTTTTAGTTTACTTTATTCTTAAACACATACGGGAACAATCATCAATTAACACTCAGTTTAATTACACCTGACAAAAAACATCTTAATAGAATCGAATTAAATTTGTGCACCATTCAACTACTCTTCAGTGGACTTACAATATTTACAGCTGAATTAAAACATCGTTTATTTTATCTACCGACGCCATACAAATCATAACTTTAAAGCTATGTTATGTTATGTGTTATTCTTAAAGGTAATACAAAGTTTTGGGAAATTTTGAAAATTGGGTGGATAGTGATTCTTTACAATTTTGATATATTTGGATGCCCCTGTCGATGTGTTATAAGCACTAGAAAATTTAGCCTCTAAAACACTTCTGCTTTCGAGAAAAATTAATATACAAATTTACCGGTGCTCCCGGTAAATTTTGATAAATTTCAAATAGCGCCTACGGCCGTAAAATAGTAGCTGCGATCATCAAAATCTCAGAATATGTAGATGTGATATATAATTTCCAAACGGGAATAGTTAATCGGTCGATTTTGGTCAATAAACATTGTTTCATAGCTTAATTAATATCTTGACCTTGAGAGGGAGCTATACAACATAAAGAGTTTTTATTTACAATTTCATAACTCTAGATTCGATTTCAACCGCGACAACGATCACTGAATATTGTAGGATCGCATATGCTTCCAATATGTTCATTTGAACCAAATGCATGACCCCATACCATAACTTTGTATTACCTTTAAAGGGTAAGTCCGTCCCGTTTGCAAGTTGAACAGAACAAATAAAGACAAATTGAACAAACCAAACGGCGAGAGTTTTATCGAAATCGGACAAAAAATAAAAAGGTTATGGAATTTCAAAGTGTCGCACAATTTCATGAAACAGTAATATGTATCAAATAGGCTGTTTGCGAATGAACGAGTTTATGATGTCATCTCCTCCCTAATCCCCATATGTTTTTGTGAAATTTCAAGTTTTTCCTTTTTTCGGACAAACCTGTATATCAAGTTAATTTATAACTTTTTTCTTTATATTAAAATAAGTGACAGTAATGGTGCTTTTGCAAGTATTCTATGATGATTAAAGCCATGTTTTACATTCCCAGAACAGAAAAATGCTATTTTTGTTATTTTATTTTATTTTACAAAACAGATAGAGAAAAGTAAGTGATGACATCATCAACTCGCTAATTTGCATACTGTCTTTGTGGTACATAATTATCATTGTTAATGAATATATGAGAAACTTTGAAAAAAAATTCTGACATCCGATTTTGATGAAACTTTCACCGCTCTTTTTTCTTCTCTCCATTTATTCAAATCAACTTGAAAATGGGCCGGGCCTCCCATTTAAGATTCATTTTATCTGTTAAGTTTAGCGCCAGCTTTTGGCGTCCGCATGTCAATTGTTGTTTGTTTTATCTATTTTGTACGGCTGTGTTAGCCCTTTTTGGTAGCGACCCCACTTTAGTTCTGTGGGCACCCCTTCTGCACACCTCTTGTTCTTTGATTAGTCTTAAACAAAGAGCTTTAAGGTTTACCTAGACTGGTGTCTCGTCCTCTAAATTACATGGTGGGGCGTTAAAAAGAGTAACTCAAATTT
This sequence comes from Strongylocentrotus droebachiensis, assembly GCA_035222895.1. Taxonomy (NCBI): domain Eukaryota; kingdom Metazoa; phylum Echinodermata; class Echinoidea; order Camarodonta; family Strongylocentrotidae; genus Strongylocentrotus; species Strongylocentrotus droebachiensis. The sequence continues at coordinate 52,884 of JAVYIG010004322.1, read as the reverse complement.
GACAAATTTGTATAGATTATATGTTTATTGGTAATGAAATACACATCATCTGGACATATAATTGATAATTATGCTTCCAAATAATTTTCTTGAGTCATATGAAACATATCTTTATAAAGTTAAATTTGAGCTGAGTTCCCATAGTTCACTATCGTGTAAATCATAACAGGCGTGTTGCTGTGGGAGTGGCTTCGTCATCCGTGGCTTGGTTGCTCTTTTGCCCATATTAAGGAAGAGCAATCTCAAAATAGTTAAGCTCACACTCTATCAAACAATTTTTTATCAAACTCACAACATGGAGCAAGGTATCAGGAAATAATTTTGGCTAGAAATATGCATGATCAGAACATGGTCAAAGCATGGTCGGAGCATGATCAACACATGATCAGATCATGCTCTCTCTCCCATTTGTTTTTGTTTATATGGGATGCTGCAGTACCTTCTGCCCATAATTATGTCGACATGAACATTTTGCTTTTAACGTGATAGATAATAATAATAATAATATTCAGTTCTTGTATAGCGCATAATACGTTATGAAATAACATCTCCGGCAGCCGTTATCAGCGCACAGTGTATTTCAAGGAATAATCCTACCAGGTACCCATTTACCTCACCTGCGTTTATTGTGGCAAATGTAGATCAATGTCTTGCCGAAGGGCATTAGTGCCGCGGCGGGACTCGAACCGCGGACCTTGTGATCGACAGTCCGGTGACGAAACCACTCGACCTAAACACCTCTACAGGTCAATTGGATCTTTATCCTTTAGGAATGAGGCGTGTAATATTTGACCACACCAAAAATCATCAGAGTTAGAATTCTGCATAACAGGCTGTGATATGATAGTAAACAAACCACCAAAATGGAGAGAATCATTTTAGCCTGAACGGGTTATGATAGTTCCATATTAATGGAAACGGGTGAAAGGTGGAGAGTATTCAATGATTGTTAAGAGTACAGTATCTAATAGATTTAGAAATTGTTACTAAGAAGTCAGCCACTGGGTGTATCCTACGAGGAGGGGGGTCCTCAAGTACGGTTAGTTTGTTGAATAATAAGCAACAAAAGGTATTTAACATATTTCATAATTGATAAAATGTATACTGATACATTTTACGGGGAGTCTCAGCAGAATACAGCTATTTATGAGAATATCACTGTGTGGTAGAAAATAACAACATTTCTCTCCGTTTTGTAGACCGAACATGATTATGTAAATGAGGGCTTTCAGCAATGCGCAATATGAGAATAATTAGTCTTAGAGGCGTTCAAATTTAATTCGTATATGACCCTGCAAATGAATTAACTTTTATCAGCAATTCTACTTCCATACAAAATTGTGACGTGTATTATATCGATGCATTATCAGACATGCGTCAATAATCCGTTGATCCTCTTTTTGTTAGTTACTAAGGCGATTAATATGATTATGAATTTAAAATTTTAGAATGAATACCACTGCTCTCTTTCGGGAAGAAGCAGTTGCGACGTTGCCTTTTCAAACAGGATATTCTGGAATAGGCCTCGTCTCCAAACTGCCTGGTCCTTTTCTTCTACATTTCAAACGAAACTGAATTTGTAACGATGGCTCGAGGAGCGATTTTAGGTTTGATTTTCGCTGCTATATGCCTGTCTTCTGTATCTGCAACACTGAAGATAGCAGCCTTCAATGTCCAGACGATGGGCAAAAGCAAAATGGGAAAGCCTGAAGTAGTCAACGTTTTGAAACAGGTTATTATTTGTTTGTTTCATTATATAGACATGATCATGGTTGTACTTTATTTTATACTTAGATAATTAATTCAAAGTAACTGTTAACAACTTAAATCAGCAGCCCACCGCTGTCCTAAAAGTGATGAGAAAAGTGTTACTGTGTATCATAGACCCCTCATAATGTTATACTTTGTGTCTAGAAATGTTGAATAGCGGTTCTCCATTGGACAAAATTCCATGTCTGGACTGAAAGAAAATACATGACGAACCTATCGTTTTTGTTTGCTTGAATGCTAGTTTTGTTTTTGTTTCTGGATTACATTATTTTGTTTTTCAATAGATAATCTCATTCTACGACATGGTATTGATCCAAGAGATCCGAGACAGCTCAGGAACGGCTATAGTTGAGCTCCTCAAAGAGGTCAACAGGTAATTTTAAAAAACACTGCTTGTGACTTTATTATTTTGTTTCTTAATTCAATTCAATACATTCTCGTTTCTTCAGTGATGTACGAATAACATTAATTCCAAATGCATATCCCAATTATTAATTAAAGCCGACCAACTCACTGATCGTAGTAAAGCGTTCTTTAAAGGCAAAAAAAATATGTCTCAACTAATTAAAAAAGAGTTGTATAAATTCAATATATTCAAAGCTTCGTGACAGTTTTTTAAATCCAATCTCTAATGTTTTTCGCAAACATGTAATCACTCTTCTTCTTTTTTTTAATTCTCAGTGTCGTAATATCTTTGCACCATTCTATTATCAGACTAATGATTTTTCTGTTTTGGATTAGTTATTCACCTGATGAATACGAAATGGTGATTTCTTCACGAGCAGGACGCAGTTCCTACAAAGAGCAGTATGCATACTTCTTCAAGTAAGACAACTTAAAATATTTACCCCCACTTTCACCAAATTCAATTGAATTGCGACACATTATTCCTCCTTAATCACTAAATCGAAATAACTATTTTGTGGAAAGCTTCTAGCCACTACATTTTCGCAAGAATATCAGAAAAGACGTTAACAAAATTGCTGATATTTCCTGTGAATTTAAGAACTTGTTTCTAAATGTGTCAATGTTGACAAAAAAATTAAGCCTAGTCCAGTTTCACAGCTTTCATTTCCGTCCTCGTATTGAAAGAATCTCATACTTCATTTTAACATTCAAAACGATGGATTATAGTCATGCAATACTATGAAGTGAAGAGTGAGCCTCACCTGGTCGTATTTTCTGAATTTTCACTGTGAACGCAACAAATATATATTTATACTCGAGTGTGGACCTCTATTTCACCATGAACCTCTAGGTTCAAGGTTCGAGTCACTAATCACGCTATGCTTCTACAGCCATTTAAAACTAATGATCGCTCAGCATCACACCTTCCTTGTTTTACAATTACGTCCTGATATCTCCGCCTCATCTACTTTTCAATTGCTCACTTTACTTTTATTTCATTCTAATCATTTCTCGGTCAGGACAGACAAGATGACCGTCGTGGATTCTTTTGAGTACCCGGATAATGGAGATCTTTTTGAAAGAGAGCCTTTCGTCGTTCGGTTTGCCGCCCCTTCTACTCGTGAGTGATATTGCAAAGGCATCATCTTCTATTACTACTTCTTCTTCTTCTTCTTCTGTTAATGTACAGAGGGCTATGCAGCCCATCATGAAGATTTATAGAAAGATAACCAGTTGTTGTACGCAAGCACACTTAACACCGGGTTACACCTAGCCTCTTGTCGATGCCCTCGCGCTGTTGGAGTCTCTAAATTCTGACGAGCGAAGCGAGTCAGAGAAACCGAGGCGCTTGCGCGGAGGGCCTCTTGACAAGTGATCTGAATTATATATTCATGAGACCCGATTTCCTACTGAATTATGCATGTCTAGACCGCAGCGATTGTGTGTGTGTACGTGTGTGTTCGGGATTGCCTAACTAGGCTAGTCTGCAAGCACAGACCCTAATTTGACACTTTATCAAAAAATCATTGTGCCTTGAGAGAAGCCTAGCCCAGCTATCTACTGGTACCTACTGGTTGTACCAATATAGGTCAGGAGCAGATATAGTACGTGGCATATGGTAGTCTTATAGTGCACACTCTCTTTTACGACTGACCAGGGTTTGTGCTTGCAGACTACAACTAGGCGGCCAGTCTCGCTCTCACGGAGGGAATTCGCACAGAGCGGTAGATATTACGTCATAGTAGCTCTCTCTGATTAGATGACTTTCACCGAACTCTGCTGGGTCGGAATATTCGCCAAACAAAGTAAAACATAAGAAATTCAGATCACTTGTCAAGAGGCCCTCCGCGCAAGCGCCTCGGTTTCTCTGACTCGCTTCGCTCGTCAGAATTTAGAGACTCCAACAGCGCGAGGGCATCGACAAGAGGCTAGGTTACACCCGACTCTTTACGGGAAGACGGGAGACTGTGCTATGAGGCAAAGGCGGTAAACGAAAGCGTTACTTATTTCTGTTTCATGGAAAATGAAGGGGACCCTTTTTCTGAGATACTGAAGTTAAAGCCCCTCTTAAATGTTGGGAGCCCCTTATTCGCTAAACATTTGAAGGCAAACTTTTAAGTTGTATCATAATGTCAAAGGGGATGTTATTTAAGACACACTTCTCCACAGATTTCCCCAAAGAAATGCTTATGAGGACAAATATTGAATACATAATTTTTTATTTTTTTTTGTACGCAGAAAACCTATCTTTTGTATTCTTTCATCAATATTCAACTTCAAACACATTTGTTTTGAAATTCCTTACATAAATGTGTCTTAAATGACGAACTTTTAGGGCTCTCAACATTTTAGAGGGGCATTAAATACTCAAAATGAAAATTGTTTAAAGGTTTCCTCATTACGGTGAGGTAAGTCTCATTGACCACACTAAGCATGTGCTATCATGGTGGCATTGTGAGTTCTTCTTCTTCAAGTCGGATTGTTTGTCACTGGTGTCTATCGTATCTTGTGCCTACCAAGTGACGAGTTTTTTTATTTCAAGTAAAATGGCTCAACTATTAAATTTAATGTGAAGCTTAAAAAAAAGTGGAGCTCGGGAGATATATATCAAGAAAAGGAAGATTAAAAAAGTGAATTAGTGTCTTCACTCCTTCAATCTTCCTTTTATTTCGTTTTTACACTTTACTTTATATGCAAATTATGTTACATAATAAACACTTAAAAGACACCTTACTTAAATAACTTCGGACTCGTTTTTCCTGATATTTCTCTGTTAGGTGTTGGAGAGTTTGTGGTAATGGCTCTGCACGCCAAGCCTGATGATGCTGTAATCGAGCTTGATCTAATGGCCGATGTCTATGACTATACTGTCAGTCAGTGGGGAGACAGGGTGAGACCAAATGAAAAATGTTGACCTTCATTTCGCACTTTGTAGTCTGAAACTTTGTATTTTAGAGCACTTTTTATCACACGGGCGAGTCAAATACCATTATCCACACTTTTTCTCCTTTTCCTTAGCGGGCATAGACAGTGTTTAAATATCAGATAGACAGGAGCTTTATTACTGGTTTTTCTTTATTTTGCAGGAATGACTCCACTGAAACATACTCATAGAATGGCCCCCCCCCCCCACCCTGCCCCCCAACCCCGAATTCGATACTGCAGGCCATATTTGGAGTATCGTACTACTCTGCAGCTGTAAAGACACACAAAAAACATCTCTGCTTTGTAATACCTAATTATTGCAATATTCTAATCTTATTCTAGAAGAATTTTGTTTATTGTTTTCTTTCTTTCTTATGTTTGTTACATGTATTTTTCTCTAAGTGCCATAAGCACCGAAAGGTGTACCTGTGTGCTATACAAGTAGCCACTATTATTATTATTAATTTTATTTATTCTTCATTGTAAAGTTGTAAACTTGTGAGCGAAATGGTGGAAAGAGAGACGGTCATTTCTTGACAAATGAAATTTTGCCTTACAATGCACTTCAGATTTTATACCATGCCTTATACTCTTTTAATCACTATTTTTACAAATTTTGCAATGTTTTCCTATTTTGAGGGATGGGACGATCTTCCAGACAAATTTTAGGGGAACATGTCCCACCTCCCCTGACCTGACATGTGGTAGCGTAACCTCAGAATGCTTACATACGTATACACCCACATTTTTAATTTTGCCTCCTGAACTTTTGCAATCCAAAACTGTTCTTTGTGTTTGTGAAGTGACTGTCGATCTTACTTCCTAAAGTCAGATGATATTGTAATTTACAGAACGTGGTTATCATGGGTGATCTGAACGCAGATTGTTCTTACGTGGGAAGCAATGATTGGCAGAACATTCGACTTCGTACTCAATCACGATTTGATTGGGTGATATCCGACACGGCAGATACAACGGTCTCTGGAAACACCGATTGTGCATACGACAGGCAAGTCTTTTATATTACTTGGTATCATTGACGTGGACATTCCCTATATGACTTATTTCAATTCATGGTCATACTCATATTTTATGCTCAATTTTGTGAAGTAAAATATAATCTTTAATAAATAATAATAATAATAATAATAATAATAATAATAGCCTAATAGTCCACTCCAAATTTTATTAAACCGAAACCGTAATTCTTTTTGCCCAATTGATCGTGAGCCCGGCAGCCACTGAGCACCGCCAGATCGACGTTGCTCTATCCCCAATATAACGGTTAACACATAATCACTAATCGTTGTAACGACTGCACCATCCTCTCTTATGCTAGGAAATTTGTTATTTCTTAGTTGTAGGACTACAAAGAAAAACTTTAGAGATAGATTGAAAGCGGTGGTACTTTACCAACCCCTGCTTGTATTAAGACCCTATGTTCGAGTTCCGCACTGAGACCATCTCGAATTGTATGTCGGTACCGCATCCGTCTTTTTAATAATCTGTCATTGATTCAACACGACTAGTATTGCGTGACTTAATCCAAATTACTATCTATATAAGGCTTCAAAGTGGTACAATAAATAAATTGTTTTCATACTGTTCTGTCATCCGGGAACTTCAACTGTTGATACAATTTACATTTACATTGTTATTTCGCTAGTCAGCCTGATTTAACAAAATAATAATAATATTATATGTCTTTGTTTTCGTGTGATACAAGAATATATTGCTCTCGCTATGACATTATTGGACTCGTCTCCGACTCGTTCAATATTGGTATAGCTCGAGCAATATATTATTGTATCATACTCACAGCCATCCAATATTATAACAGTATTTCTTCATCTACAGATTTGTATTAGCAGGTGCGGCTATAAAGGCTACATCTTCTGGTGCAGGCGTTTTCTATTTTGATGATTTCTTTGGACTAGACTATGAAGGCGTAAGTTCATAATTGTTCATATTATGTTATTGTAATTTCATAGAGGTACACGTATTTAGTTATAGTCGAATTGCAACGTAATTGAAACGAACAATACTAAATTAAATAGAATGAAATGTTTAAGGGCAATCCAACATTTGTAATAAGTTAATTTGTATGCAAGCAGATGGATAGAAGAAACAGCATAGCGCAGGTTTGAAATCGATCGAACCAATCATAAGAGAGTTATGATTGTTTTGAAAAAGTGAGAGCACCAAAATCATGCGAATCTCAAATTGGCAATTTTGTCGGTGAATTGTGACGTATTCACCGACAACTCTCCTGTTTATCGTGTTAAAAAATAACGTTATTTTCTCTTTTCTTTTCTTCTCAGTGCCTTTTCCTTTTGGACACTTCTCATAATAAATTATATATAGCATATTATTATAGGTCCTCTTCAAAGAAAAAAACCCTCTAGAATAATATTATTTTGATTTTAAGTCAATTTGTTGTGTGTTGAAACAAATGGGAAAGTTGTCTGGCACTGTAATACAGTGACGATACCAAATTAGCCAATTTGAGGTACCCATAATTATGTATAGAAATAAACCAAAATTAACAATTTGGAAGTTTTCCTTTCTTCCTGCGATTTCGTTCAAACTTCCAATAGACTGCTTTTCTGATTTGTCTGCTTTAATTTACAGTAGTTGTCTTTTCAAGTAGGATTTTCCTTTAATGATGGCAAATGCACGCACCACTATCCGTGTATAAGTTAAACTATACTTCCTGTTTGATGTTTTGTTTTGTTTTGTTTTTCTCAGGCTAAAGACGTCAGCGATCATTTCCCTGTGGAACTTACCATTGGCTAGATATAAGAGATATGATGGACTAGCAGTTCACGCATTGCTGTTGCTGATCAACGATAATACATGTTGAATATGTGGGCTTAGTAACGCTGAAGAAGATTGTCTGGCTTTTCTGAAGTATATCTTATGTTAATATCTATATAATGATAATAATAATAATTAGATCAATTCATATAGCGCGGCTACAAAATAAATATACTCAACTGTACTGTGATGAAAACAGAACTCCTTACAGTGCTACCTTTACAGACACACTAAAAAAGTATTCAAAAGCACCTGAAAACAAGTGCGTCCGCAACAAGACTTTCTAGACAGCAACATATGAGGTTTTTCTTATGTCTACTGGTAGGTCACTCCAAAGCTTTGGAGCAGCGCAACTGAAAGCGCAATCTCCAAGAGCTACTTTGTTTTTGTGTGAGGTAGCTTTAGAAGCAGCTTGTCCTGTGTTTTCTTCGTAAGTTATGTGCATATGGATGAGGGTTTTAAAGATAATAGTTCAGACAATTAATTTGGGGCTTGATCATTCAATGCTGTGTAAACAAGCAAAGGAATCTTAAATGCAATTATATGCCTTATTGGCAACTTATTTAATTAAAATAGGTGAAACCTGGGAAATTTTGAGGAATTTGACACATGTCTTGCACATGCATTCTAATTAAAACACTCTGTAATTTGGTAATTTTTTTAATCTGGCAAGCCAATAATCCATTTCAACAATCAACCCAACTGCTAATAATTGCATCGACAATACAAGTATCTACGAATGTGACGGAGATTGTATAATATATAAAAGGCAGATTTTCCATGTTTAAACGAGAATCAATCCATAAACCCAGATCTTTCACAGAGCTTGATTGCTTTTCTTCTGAGTCTCCAACTGTTATATGATTAACGTTTAAATATATCTATATTCAAATATGGACTCACCATTGGACGGAATATTCCACTTATGTATTTTTTTCTTCATTCGTTTATGCTAACGGTTGGCTTGTTATTGCTTTCTAAATTAGGGATGCACAGTTTACCATTGGAATTAAATGTAAATTTAAAAAATCAGCAAAACTGGGAAATGCCTTATAATATTTTCTTATGATTATTTCGCGGGCTTTCTATGCGGTTAGTATGCTACAAGACACATCATAGTTTGAACATATATAGTTTGAAGATACATCATGCACCAAAGTCATATACATTTTAACCAACTTGCCACGTTTATGAACACAAAGAAAGACACAATTTCAAATGCTCTGTTACTTCTAATTGTCGCGTTAGTGTTATTTTAGGAAAAGAAAAAGACAGTAGTGATTTATTTGCTCCGTCGAATTTTATTTTTAGTGATTAAAGTGTAAGAATATAATTACAATAATTAATCGAAGGAATGAAATTGATGTACGCATGTAAACATTGTCTTCTATTTTATTGCATTATTCTTTTATTGAGACATCACACCAAATAAATCATAGTGTTACTCAGATCGGATATCAATATTATATTTCATCACCTTGTTGTCAGATAAGATGATGAATATCGTGTGAAGAAGAACAGTCAACACATCTGTGATAATATGGTCTGCTCCAAATTAAACAATATAATATGCGTAAATAGTGTTATCAAGCCTGTGACGTATTACCCGATTTTTATCTGATATTTTCAAATATTTGGACAGGGTTTATTTACGTATTTTGATGGATCATGATTGATTTGGGGGAGCATCTGGACGAAGATCTAGTTTGGCCGTGAGCTGGGTTGTGTCACTTTAGTTGATTTCAAGTTCCACGGGATAGTGGTCGCTTACGTCATCGGCCTGAAAAAGAAAAAAAAATCCTTATAAGGCACGATACCAAAGGCATACTAAGAATAGAAATCTCTCTGCTTCTCTCTCTCTCTCTCTCTCACTCTCTCTCTCTCTCTCTCTCTCTTACAAACGCACACACATCATCAACAATCACACACTATCAACAGTCACACAAGAGAATTTACTTAAGACTACATGTAAGATTACAATACAATATTATTTAGAATAGAATATGAAAGAAGATACAAAATCAATTTAAAATGAAGTGCACATGCAAAGCATGCAGAAATTATTATGCTATCTGTTCATTTGATTTCATAGTCCAATTATAGCTCGTGTTCATCTCTCTCTCTCTCTCTTTATATATATATATATATATATATATCTTTCTCTCTCTCTCTCTCTCTCTCTCTCTCTCTTTCCACTCCCTCTCTCCCTTCCTCTATTACACTCACACAAACACACACATTCTTATTTCGAAATTATGACTGGCATTTACACATTTTATAATACTCCCACATTATTCGTTGTTTTGTCTCGTAGCTCTTTTATTTGACGTACACAGAACCTTTCCTTTTTTCTTTTTTCTTTTAAGACTGAGTCATTCATGCACTCCGTTAGCTGATCACACACACATACACCCTCACAAAGAATTAACAGTATAGGTGTAGAGTATATGAATTTTAAAATTTGCTTGGAAAATACTTACATCGGAGGTTTCGAGTCCAAAATAAGCATCGAACTTAAAAGGTTTGGCTCCCGAAGAGGTTTGTTGGAGTTCAGTGCCTGCTAAAACAAACCTAGAAAGGAAAAAAGGTCAGAGGAATGAGCGTGATCTTTGGGGAATGAATCTGGGTCCTTTGTTTAGTGTAGGCTTATAAGATGATCATTCTAGAATCTCGAAATAATCACCTTTTTTGCAGGAAAACGAGATATTATGTAGTTGTTAACGGAAAAACAATGAAAAATCTGATTGAAATGTATCCTCTTTTTAAACATTTTAAATGGGAACCTAAATAAGATACTCCATGTTGTGGGCCTTCCATTGATTAGTCATCAAACTTTCCACCAATGAATATTACATCTCCGCTCTTCAACTTTTATATCCAAGAGTTTGTATACTCATAGACACTCCGTAATTCCAGATCGGTGATCCTGTCTTAGAAAATATCGCTGATCCGAGAAAAAAAGTGTCGGTCCCCGAAATGACAATGGATGACCTCAAGTTTGAAATTTCTAATGGGTTTCAAAAGTGGTAATAATTATCACAATATTCATGAACGCCTTTGGATGTTGAGGTACTAAACACAGAAGGAGCAGGAGAGAGCGGACAGAACAAGGATCAGGACGAAGGTATCAATCATGTAGGACTTGCTTAAAAATGTAAGGTAAAGGTAGGATATATTGTACCTTATTATAAGACGAACCAAGAATGGGCACTTTTATGCCCAAGGCATAACATGTTGGGAGGAAAATGCATATATGAGAAGAATATGTATCGAATTGCATTTTTCTCAGGAAAAATAGATATATTCCTATCAACCAGTAATTGTTTGGGCATGATGGCAAGCGACATTTTCTTTTTTTGCAGTTTATGAGGATATTAACATCCTTAAAATATCCATGTTACTTCGTCTGCCTGTGTTTATTTTAAAGTTATACCATATTCTTGAAAGAGCAGAATGTGCATAATAAAGAGGTATACCTGTCGTAGGCACAGTGGGTAGTTTTAACTGTGGTGTCATCTGTGTCAGGTATCACCCAATCGAAGCGGTCATCAGTTCGGAGGCGAATCTGAGACCACTCATCGCCGGTTACGTAACTACAGTCAGCATTGAAATCTCCCATGAGGGCGACATTCTAATTATGGATGTCACAGAAAGAAAATCAAATAATAAACAAATATTGCTGAGAAAGATTTCTAAAAGAAATAACTATAATCACGACCTGGTAATCGTAATGGTTGTCTGAATATGCCTTGAATATCACCGGTACCAAAATCATAAATCCAGCAGGTGGTGAAATGAAGTATGATCATTACTTATTCAAAAAGTAGTATGGAGTAGTAATGGGAGGCTAGCAGAAATAGTGGGACCCTAAGCAAGAGTAACAATAGTATGAGCGAAAAACAGTCGTGTTTATAATAACAAAATTCTTCTTCTTCTTCTTCTTCTTCCTTTTCTTCTTCTTCTACTTGTTGTTCTTGTTCTTCTTCTTCTTCTTCTTCATCTTCTTTTCTTTTCCCTTATTCTCCTTATTTATCTTTTTCTTATTATCATCACTCTTCATCCTCTTAAGATTATGATGAATGGTAGTAGAGAACTATTCTTGCCAACAAAGTGGATCACTCTTTGGAAAGGTTATAGACATATCGCAGAATGAGACATCCATACAGTCATACCGGATTGTTCCATTTCGTGAGCGTGTAGTCATAGACGTCAGCCAGGAGATCGATTTCTGACACAGCCTCGTCGGGTTTGACATGGATACCTACTGCTGCAAACTCCTTCACGGCTACAATAATCAAAGAACATTGGGAAACAGCGAGGGTAATGGTCATTCAAACACTCACCGTATTAATGAAGAAATACAATGTGACTTTTATCACCTCTCGATGTCAAAAAGTGACGGGAAAAAAAGTTATTTTACAGAAAAATCATGCACAAAGATATATCAGGGAATACAAGCCCCTTGGGCTGGCCAAAAAAACAGGAAAAAAAATGTCTGGGGGAAAATGATTTTTTTTTTAGTAGTGCTTTCTACGCCCCCCCCCCCCCGATATATTGGTCGGCACGTTTTTCAAATCAATATTATTTCTCGTTTGCTTATTACTCCATTCGAGGGGACATTGCAAAAGTTTGGACTACATCTCGCCGTTCGCCATCTCTGAGAAGAAGGGGGAAGAGTTTGAGTGCTGTCTGACACTGCGGGCCGACATTGGATTAACAGATAATGTATAGCTTCTGCAAACAATTTAATTGAGATAAAAAAGACACATAGTGTGATGAATTCATACGACGTGGTAGATAATGATGTTCAAAATACATTTCCTGAATGTGATGTCGTCACTGAAAATCTTGACCAGAATGGACGTACGAAGACAGTTTTTGTTTTCATACTTCCTTGTGGGACAATATTTTAAATAGGCCATCGATAGAAATAACAATTATAGCCTTGCAATGTGCCGACGAATGCTGCGAACGTCTGTAGGGATTGCTGGTTGTAAGATCAGCCTCAGGCGTGGACAGAGTTGAAAGAAAGCCTAATTTTTCAAACATTTACACTAAATTCATCGAAAACCACAGATCTAAGGCTACACGAACAGTACAGCTAAACCCCGTCTTACAAAGATTTGTGATTGATCCGAATCAATTGCAAGTCCTCCAGTCAATCCCAAGTTTACAGTCTCCTATCTCTCGTGTATTTGGTAGTACCGGGCTTAGGATTCCTTGATAAACAAAGACTGATATGAGACCAATATTCATTCCAATAGCCTTTTTGCTTTAGGAGCTTTACGTTACCTTCATCAAGGCAAGTCAATTGCTTTGAGATTACAAGAGGAATACCACCAAATAACGATACATTCCACATACAGTTACTCACATGTAGAAGGTGCAGAAAACAGGACTACATATGGTTCTCTTTCGAATAGGTCAACAACGCCGTTGTCTGGATATTCAAACTCGTCTACAACACTCAAAACGTTGGTCCTAATGCAATACAAAGATGTATAGACACGCTGATTTATAGGTGTGACTGTTTTCATGCATTGAATACATAATATAATTAACAAGCATCATGAGATTTTTTTTGTTAACGTGCTGAAATGCCTTCCAGATCATTCAATCAGTTAAGGTAGATGTTTGGTAAATATATTTCAAATTATAAAACAGACTCCTTGACAATCTGAAATCGTGCGTACAGTAGGAGTTGGTATATAGACAGAAAAGTTGCACCTGCTCTCGATCAACTATACTGTTTTTAACCCTTTTTGAAAATAGAACCCTATATCTTTAAATTGTTAGAAACAAAAAACAGAACCCAACGCTTCAGTTATAAAGTTCATTTAATTTTAGATTTTTTTTGTGGTAAATCGTAGATGTACAAACTAAGATTGAAGATCCATTTTAACATGTCTATGAGCAGTTATGCAAGATTCCGAAGAGAGAAAAAACTTTCCAGAATTCGGTTTAATAAATTTCCTATATTTTTATTTATATTACAGTAATGTTTCGCAATTTATATTCAGAATGTTAGGGGTGTGAGGTCGTGTTCATATACCAAGTACAGAAGAGATATACCAACAATATTAATTTCACATTTTTAATAACTCTCTAAGTAGGCCTATACTCTTTTTTAAGAATCCGCTAGGTGAAGCATATTTTTGAACAGTGAAACAATAAAAAAAAATCAGGAATGTTAAATAGGAAATGACATTGGGCTTTCGTTTCTAAAATGTTTCTCAGTACAATTGCTACTTACTTGTAGAAATATGCATATTGCTCCTTATAGCTACTGCTTCGTCCTAGTCTAGATGATATTACCATCTCGTAGTGATCTGGAGAGTAGCTACAATGATATGTCAGAAAAAATATCATAATCAAAAGATAATATACATTATATTTTCTTTTTCTTTTTTACATACAATAATATAGTATTAATGACTGCTTTGAGAGAAATAGTTGTTTTTATACGCTCAAGGGAAGGTTAGAATTGTGCTATTGACCGAGGCGTGCCGAGGGCAATAGCCCAATTGTAACCTTCCCGAGAGCGTATAAAAACAACTATTTCTCGAATATTAAAGCAGTCATTAATACTTTTATATGCCGAAAACAAAAGAGTCCATTCCAACTAATGACACCACCTTATCTGCACGGTTGTTTTTATGAGTGTATCTTTGAGAGTAGACTAGATCTAGATTCTAGTCTAAGCAAGATATTTTTACAATTTTGGGGGTGGGCCGGCCCTGTGGGGAATATGGAGAAGAACCTGCGCTTTCATATGACACCTCACTTATAGAGTATCACCTTCAGGATCACAACAGATTATAAAGGTTTGAATCTCGAATTGAAAAAAAAACTTGACCTTTTTTGCATGGTCGCGGAATGCACGTAGACTGCATAGAGAATGATTGCGTACAATCTCTATGGGAATAATTTTAACACACAACATCGGGTGCGCTGACAACTAGATCTATTTTCGTCTAGATCTAGAGTCTATACGTCTATGCTTTTTCAGCAACTAAACGAACATGTTTATGGATAATTTCACGTACCCTTTTTGTTGTTCTTGCCGTCAGCGAGTCTTGCATTTGATAAGTTGAAATCTTGGGAGAGATTCTTGAGCCATTTTTGTCTTGTTTGGAATTGTCTTGTCTTGTATGAAAATACCGACCAATTTTTCGCACACGTACGGTATCCTCGATCGCTCAAACCATTTTTTAACATGTAAACCTATGGGGTAACCATGGAGACTGACCTATTTTCCCAATAACCATGGTTATTGGAAAAATAGGTCTGTTTTAACCATGGTTACTGCGAATTTTCGGGAACAGTTAAAGTTTATGAATGCAATTTCGACCAATCAGATTGCTGGATTACTTAAGTGAGGTATATAATAGTAATTATGATCATAATGGTAATGATAACAATAATACAAAGAAAAAAGAAGAAGAAGAGGACGAAGAAGAAGAAGAAAAAGAAGAAGAAGAAGAAGAAGAAGAAGGAGAAGAAAAAGGATCCTTGTGAGTTTCATGTTTTGAAATTTTCAACTGCTATTGATCAAGTACAGGAATTTTCGAAAGACTACATCCTTCTTCACTTGAGAGAGAGAGAGTGAGAGAGAACAACATAGAGAGAGAGAGAGAGAGAGATTTTGTAACATGACTAATATGATTATATCTTAGGGTTCACAGTATACAAATAATACACATATTATATGTTTTATAAAATTATGTTTTATTTGTTTTATAAAATGATGTTTTATAACATGATTTTGATAATGACCGGTCATTAAAGATAAACTCCAGTTCTGGTTAAAAAAAGAAAATTAATTCTCACAGAATCAAACGAAACTTACACTGAATGTTCAAGATTACAAATAAAAGACATGTGCCAAACAATTTTGGAAGAAAATGTATACTGGCTGAGTAATGAGCATAGAAAGACAAGGAAATCAAGGTAGTACCAACCCCGACACCATGTGTGTTGTCCCATATATAGCTTTCTGTGTCGGTGCTTGTTACTTTACCAAGACTCGGCCAAATTTATTATGATTTTGATGACTCCAGAACCTTGCAGTGCACACCAATACTTACATGCTACATGATCAACTGTTTCTGATCCATTCCACACCTTTTCTTTCACAATGCAATCGCATTACCAGTACTGGAGTTTATCTTTAACATCGGATAATGACTGGTCATTATCCAAATTACGCGTTAGGCAAAATAAATGCCTGGTCACGTGTACGCTTTCAACCAATCATTTGATTAGGATCCACGTCATCATCTTATAACGCTTGATATATACAACTAGATGCAATTAACGACACTTTCTTTACCTCACCGTTTTCCTCCAAATATAAAAAAAAAGTCAGTAAGCGTCAGATATTTTAAATGGTATTAAGTTTTGTTGCCAATTTACTCTTTGTCGCATGAACACTAATTGAAATGAGTGTGATAATCATTATAATTACTCAGTCTTATTCAAGTTTATTATATACGAACCTGTTGACCTCATCAAGCAATTGTTGGATAGCTGTTCCGTCCTTGTTTCGGATCTCTTGGATAAGAACCATGTCATAAAATGATATGATCTGAAAGAAAAACAAAACAAAAATGTCAATGAAAGTAAGAGCTATCAACTTTTTTTTTAATGTACACTATTGTGAGATAATATGACAAAAAATATGACGTTATCGAGGTATGCGGATTCAGGGTTGGGCTGAAGGCGCTATGACACCCCCCCCCCCCCCCCCCCCCCCTTTGAAAAAATGAAAATGATGAAAAAGTATTATTCGGAAAAATAGTTCCTAACCCTCCATACACACACACACACACACACACATAAACGCGTACACACACGCACACCACGCACTACTTGAGTGAGTGTGAGAAATCGGATTTGCCCCCCTATGTTATTTTTTAGACATGCTGACCCCTAATTTGCGATCAGCAGGTAAATGTCTGCTTGATAGTTGGCGATAGATCGTTCCCTGCTTTTTCACGTAGGTTTGTGGTTAGTAGAACGGTCACTTTTCACTTAAGGAACATATCACGAATTCGTAGATATATTGATCAATCAACTTGTCATCATGCTGTAAGGTCTTTAATTCTCTCTAGACTTGATTATTGTAATGGACTTCTTTCCTCTTTTCCAAAGTTACATGTAAACCGTCTCCAGCGCCTACAAAACTGGGCAGCACGTCTTGTGTTTGAGGTCGGTAGAAGTCATTCAGCTCAACCATTAATTAATTCCCTTCACTGGCTTCCAATTCAACAGCGAATCATTTTTAAGTTACTCTTATATGTCTATAAATCATTGCACCACCTAGCTCCTAATTACCTGTCTAATTGTTTAACTTTATATACACCAAGCAGAAATCTCAGATCTTCAAATGATAACCTCCGTCTAAATTATCCAATTACACGTGTCCAAGCCGGGGATAGGACTTTCACGGTAGCAGCATCCAAAGGGTGGAATAATCTCCCCATGTCCATCAGACAATCTGCCTCTATCGATATTTTTAAGAAGGCTCTGAAAACTCATCTCTTTACATGAATTCTCCTCTATGTTTAATTATTTAATTTAATCAATTGAATTTATTATTTTATATGGAATATCTAATTGTAGCCTTTAATTACTACATGTAGTTAAGACCAATAATATTATTTGATGTTAGCGCTCTGAGCCTTATGGGAATGGCGCCCTAAATGTTCATTGTATTGTATTGTATTGTATTAAGGCGCTTGACTGGAGATGCAAAGGTCGAGGTTTCGAGACCCGACACGGCACTAATATCCTTTGGCAAGATATTTACCTGCACTTGCTACTCTCCACCCAGGTGTTAAATGGGTACCCGGTAGTAGTAGCAGTACACTGCAAAAACCAGGGTGTTAAATATTCAACACCAGCATGGAATAGAAAAATATCAACACCCTTGGTGTTCATTTCATGTCCGATTGGCGAAAAATAACACCAACGGTGTGAAAATATTCAATTACAGGCTGATGGTGTCATATTTGGTGTTATAAAATCGCACATGCGCATAAGCTAGAGAATTCGACGAAAATCATTGGACGAAAATTGTCATATGATCCGATATGCGCCTCTGCAGCTGCGCGCGCACAGCTAGACGAGAGCATGTGGCTAGAGAATTTCACTGGCACTGACTTGAAGTCTTGATTCTGGAGTAGTAATTCTTCAAATTAGGCCTAGATTCTAGATGTGAAGTGATCGAAGTGCATGCAACCATGCCATTAAGCGTCAGGGTCTGTTCAGCGGATCGAAGTATTAGAAAATACCTGCCTATAGATCCAGAAGACACAGTAGGATTCTTTGAACTCAGTAAGTGTACATGGTTCTTGTTTGTTATAAACTTTTATAGATCTAGCCTATAGTATTACGTGTTCGTCAGCTGGCGCTAGCCGCGCCTGTCGTTGGGTAGCCCAGGCCTAGAGGTCTAGGCCTACTATGCCTTGGCTGTCCGGCCGGGTTGGGTATCCGGTCAGCATGATGCCATTTAATATTTTATGGATTTCTGAAAAATTATCATTGATAAATACTCCAAAGGGCAGATGGTTCGCACTGTCAACTCGCCGCAAGCGGCTTGTTGCACAGAGCGGCACCAATATAAAGAAACCTCGCGCGTACTGCATTCACCGCTATTGCACTCTGGGACGTGCGTTATTTGTATACTATAGCACAGTTGGGCTTGTAGCAGCAGTTTTTGCAGCATTCGTTTATTATGACTGAGCCATCAATCTGTAAGAAACTGAAAAGTGCACTGTGATATTTATTCTCATTTATTTAATCTCTCCTACAGTCAGAAGAAAATTCCACATAAGGGATGGGGAAGATCTCGTACTTGTGGATGAACAAGAAGGGTTTGGTATAGACGATGACGTACTAGGAGATGTGGTGACCAGCAATCCCACAGTCAGCCTCATGGTGCTAAAAGAAGATGAAGAATGGTCTGGTAAGTTTTGGATAAAGTGCATTATAATACAAAATTGCAAATCCCTGCTAAATGTGATATCATCAGTAGCGGATTCAGGATTTTAAAATAGAGTTAGAGGGGTGCAAATAGCATATTAAAAATAAAGAGGGGGCGCAGATCACAATTTAACCTTAGTAATGTGTATGTTCACGAGGTAATTCTCAAAATATAGAGGGGGCACATGCCGGGTGCGCCCCCTGCTGGATCCGCCACTGATCATTGTATGTGCATGCATGTTAAAATGAGTCAGCGTTCGTCTGGTAGCAGGTACAGTGTAGGCTTGTATGCTGTATAGAGTCTAGGGAATTAACATTTTGCTTTTCATAAGCAATAAATGAATGTGCAGTTCAAATTACAGGCACAGGTCTCAAAACTTGGTGGAGGAAAAAAAAACCTACCCTTTTTTGATGACGTAACCTTGCCACAAGAGCCGTGATTTGTGGGCGGTCAATGATCTAAATTCGAAGTCTAAAGATTATAAAAATTACAGATTCTTACAAATTGAATTTTTTAACAATGCAAACTTGCATTTAAAAAAAAAATGTCTTTAATTTAAATTGTGACCCCACCGAACAAATTTGAGGAGGGGACTGTGAAACGGGCGCCATACTTGTGTGTTTCTGTGCGTGTCTGTGTATGATCTTTGACCTTTTGCTTCAAAATCCTACAAAAGGCCACTCCTATGCCATTTCTCATCTGATTTTGATTCTGTTTGCTTTGTGTGATAGCACGAGGTGAGGGCTATTGGACCCATAGAAACCAATAAGTTTAATGGTTTCAATAGGGAAAGGGAAATAAAGGACCCATAGAAACCAGCAGAAAGGTTATATTGCTCCAATAGAAATCCAACACATACTTCTGTTGGTCCATTAGAAATCCATCAGAAAATTTTTGCTGATCCAATAATAGGAATCCAACAATTTCTTTCTGTTAGTCTTATACTTATAGAAAACCATCATGAAAGAATTCTGTTGGATTATATTGGACAGACCTATTGGTTTCATTGGGAACAGTCCAATGGAAAAGTAATTGAACATTTCTAAATGCTAGTATTATAATTCACTTAGACATGAATGAATGCATCAATTAACAAATTGTCCATTAAAAAATGCTCAAGTATTATAAAATTAACAAATGTGTCAGACCAATATAACTTAGCTGGTTTCTGATGGTTTTAGACTAATAGAAATTTATATGCAGTTGGACCTCCCTTATCCAGTCTCCTTTATCCAGATCACTTGAGAATTTGCCTATTTTACTCAAATAATTAGCGGAACCAACAAAGATTTCAAGCATACTCGTAATATCGCAAACTATTTGGGTTACTTATATACATTATTCCCAACATTGTTATTACACATTCAATTCAATTTTTCATGATCAGAAACATGCATTCATTCAAACTCGGCAACTGCATGTTTTGAATATAGGATTCCCTTATGCATGTTAGTGCTGATCCCAAGTGTGGGGATAAAGGAGGCCCAACTGTATTCAATTCTACCAAAGTTTAAGATGCCAGTATTCATTGTTTTTTAACAGTGCTCATGGCTTTATATCTTTTTTTCTTTATTAAAGGTTCAGATGTACATAGCATCACAAGTGCAGACACTATCAAGGTGGATACCAGCTCCTCTTCCCTGGGTAGCTCAGAATCTGATTCAAGTTTTTGCTCCAGTAGAAAGAGGCCACGATTAAATGCCCTCAGTGAATCAGGTGCAATCACTGACAACTCTTGTGAGGTAAGGTTAAGAAAAAATTGTTTGCTTCATTTCAATCTCAGCTATCATAATCAACATAATATAAGGGACTCATCACCTATACGGATTTCATATTATTTAAAATTGAAAATGATATTGGGAGAAAAAAAATACATCTAGTGTAGTTAGAACTAACATTGTAAATTAATATTTCCTGTAGTAAGGTTTTTGTAATGGTATAGGTTAACATTAGGCAACTAATTTGATTTCTTTTTTGGTACATCTAAGCTGACGACTCCTGTAAGATATTGGCCATCTTTTTTGCTTCGTCATCTGTCATAAGTTTTCCATAAACTTTTACAGTTTCATTTTCTTCCAATGGGTGGTATGATTTCAAACAAATGATATTATGTCTAGAGGTTTAAATTGAATTGCCAAATTTTATGAAATGTTTTAGAAATGGGAAAGAGAAATGAGGTAAATAATCATCGAATAATACATCTCATGATCTGGTTCCATATAGACCTCTGAGGGTATCAAGGAAAAGGACTAATATCAAAATTAAAAAGTTGAAGATGAGATGCATCGATTGTTACATAACCTTTATTGTAGTGTTCATGATGATCCCAAACATAGAATAGTTTCCTGCTGTATTGTTTGTGGATATGAAAGTAATGAACACTGTTCAGGGCACTTTAGACGGTCTCCCCATGGCATTGGGCTTGCATGTCTATATTAAGTAGAAGGAACTCGCATTACAATAAACACAAATTTACCTGTAGCCTCATGTGTCCCCTCGTGTGTGTGTATGTGCGTGTGTGCATATGTGTGTTTGGGGTGTTTGTGGGAGTGTGTATTTAACAATATTTAAACTATTTCAAGCTCTATAAATAAATATATTATTATTTAGAATTTATGATTATTGGCCATATATCAATTTTAATATCATAATGTACCTATATAAATTCATAGTCATTCATAAAATTTCGTGCCCTTAGAAAGGTCAGTATGAATTAAAGTGCCTGAAAGTGCATTATAAACTCAATATGTTTATTTATGACTTAATGGGATGATTTACCTGTTTGCAGTTTGTACAAGAAATTTTGCGGCACAGAGGTGATGCCATTCTCCGAGAGTATGAATTGACTGGAGCACTTCAAGATAAAACTAGACGGCAGATGATTAACCTTTTGGTAGCCCACATGCAAGAACACTATGGGTAAGTGCCAGCAAATTTTCTTTTATGATTGTGTAAATGCACATAATAATTATCAGGTACTACCAATTATGTGAAAAGAAACTGAGGTAACATGGTCAACTTTAAAGGAATTTGTTGTCTCTTCAAAATCATTTTTCAAAATATTCATTTTTTATGCCTCCGCCACCGTCAGGTGGTGCCGGAGGCATTATGTTTTCGGGGTTGTCCGTCCGTCCTTCCGTCCGTGCGTCCGTGTGTCCGTCCGTGCGTCCGTCCGTCGGAAACTTGTTACCACGATAACTTCAGAACTACTGGACGGATTTTTACCAAACTTGACACAAGTATTTATATACATGTGAGGATGAACTGATTAGATTTGGGGTTTAGGGGGTCAAAGGGCAAAGGTCACAGGGCCAAACAAAAATTGTAAAAAATTACCCGAAAAAAGCTCGATATTGCTATAACTTCAGACAAATTGAACTAATTTCTTTCAAACCTAGCTCAATTATGTATTAGCATGGGAGGAAGAAGATTTTGGGTTCACGGGGTCAAAGTTCATAGTGCCCAAAATTTGTAAAATCACCCAAAATGTTTCGGATTTCCAATGGCATGGAACAAGCAATAATATCTTTCTGATCGCATGATGGCAGAGGCTTAAATTTTGACCGTGCGTGGTCGAAGATTCATCTAGTTTTAAATGTGATTTGCACATGATGGTTATCAGGTATTACCAGTCTTGTGAGTGACATTTTTGGGTCATTACGTTAAAATAGATTAATGCCGTAGATGTTAGCGGCCTCATCGTCATGAGGCCTCACTTTATAAATGTATTATGAACTAACCATGTGATATTTTGAGATTTTAAAGTAATAAAAAAATACTAAACTATAGCAAATTATATGATGCAGACGAGACCACTAGGGGTATGCTACTTGTTATCAACATACTAAGTTCTGTTTTAATAGAGCCAGTCATGAGTCCATATGACTGTAATTCTCATACAGGAGATGTGCTTTCTTATTTCACAGCAAACATCCAAAAGCAGCTATGAAAACCAAATATGCCATGGGGATAGTGAATCTGTTTCCAAGACTCAAGGATCCGTTTACTAGCACAGGTCATGTAAGTATTATAATCTGGGCCCATATTCAAATAAATACTTTGACTAAGTAAGTTTTTTTACTAAGTATTTTGGCTAAGGTATTTACTTATTTTGTATTCAATTCAGTTCTTAGCATTTTACTTTAGTAAGTCAAAATTTAAGTAAAATACTTATTGAGAGGCATTGTGACATCACGATTTTGTGACCAAATGATGCGCAATCAACACATTGCACCAAAAATGCGCTACTTCATAATTCTCCGCAGCTGAGAGTGACTGCGCACATACATGTAAGCCTTCATCTACCAGTTAAATTTGTAAATGCTTTGGCTTAAGTCTCCTCTAGAGGTGTCTTAAATTTAAAGTAAAATACTTAGCCAAATTTATGAATTGAATACCAAAATCTGCAAAGTATTTTATCCGAGCAAAAATCTAAGAAAAAATATTTATTTTTCTGACTGAAGTATTTAATTGAATATGGGCCCTGCATGGTCCTCTCTGATAAGAAGGTATTGCATTCCATTAATCAAAAGAAAACTTATGATACTCTGATAAGATAAAAATACCCTCAAAATCTCTCTAAATTATATTCTGAGAAGAATTTTTTTTTTTAAATGTTATCTTGTGTAGGTCACACTCCACCATCTTTGGCACAATATCCAATAAGAAATGTATGATACCATTCTACTCTCCTTCACAACCACTCAAAACTCTTTTTTTCTTGAAGTGGGGCAGAGTGATGGCTGCTTCCTTGTATCAAAGTCAAGATGCTTGCATTATATGACACTAATGCTACTTTGCTAAAATTTCTTTGAAAACTACAATTTCTCATCACATCATTTTGTGCATCATTTCAAGGTTAATATTATCAACAAAAAGCTTATACATACATTTTCAACCACGCGGTCAAAGATTCATCTCGTTCTTTCACTTTAGGAAGCTTATTTTGATGCAAGAAGTAACACGGGATTCCTGGCTGCTAGAATAAAAAATGTTAACCGCACAACAGAGGAGAAGACATCCAACCCATTACCCAAGCCATCAAGCAGAGATGGTGGTCCTGGGAAGGTCCGAGAAGGTGACCAAGAATCTGCTCCAGGCTGCACCTATGATGAAGACCTCAACTGGTTACGACACTGTCCAACATTAGAACGTGATTCTACCCTGGTTGTTGAAAAGATGAAATCCACTTTTCCTGTTAGACAGCATATGGTCAGGGACGGACGCTCCGCATCGGATATTTTGGAACAGTTTCCTTTTGAAACTGTTCCAGGTTTGGTAAGTGTTACAAAAAAATTTACTCCTAATTCTTGATTTAGCCTCTCAGGCCTAAGGCAACAAAATTATGTGTATGGGAATTAAAGCATCAGAATTATTACTTGGCACTGAGGCATCAAATTCATATTTCTCTGTTTTATTATATATGTTTGAGATTTTGAAAATATCAGTCCGAAGATTCTGCCAGTTTTATCCTTCAATCTGTATCTGTATTTACCGCATGTGACTGTCTGTTGGTGAACAATCACCATTACTGGTTGTCATGTACCTTTGGACAGTGAGCATCAACATGAGTGATATCTAGCAAATCTAATCTATTTCAAAGGTCCAGCAAGTTTCATTCATGTATGGATTTTGTGTAGAGAGACCTTCAAAAGTACTTCTTAGTGGTTGCTATTCAGATAAATATTTGAAGAATCCCCTTTTCCTGGATCTGGGGTGTGTATATATGGGGGTCTGAGCTTTGACGGTACCTTATTATATTGCTGATTTAGTCTAACTGGGGTATCTGTACTGTAAAATTATGCATAGTTTATTTTTTCTCTCTTTTCCCCGTTTTCCTTTTACATGTATTCTTGCAGATTGAGGTAGATTTTCGGAAACTTTTTCCTGAAAATCACTCGCGTTTCCTGACCAAATGGCCCGAGTTGAAGCCCAAGGTTGTTACACTTGCAAGACAACTTCTGAAGCAGAAAGGAAACTTGACAGTGATGGAGCTTCTGTCATCTTATGACAGTTCTGATCAAAATAAAGAAGGTATTTTTGCACATTCCCTTGAATGCACCCTCCGATGTCATAAAGGGTGGAATTCTTGATGGTGGTTTATTTGAGACCATGGATAAACCATTGATAGGTTAGTTTAAATTTGAGCATATATGTGCTTCACACAAGCATGTTCATTGGACAAGTTTTAGAATACATGCAAATCTAATCCAATCCATGGTTTTGAACCAAGTTTAGACCTTGGTCTTAAACCACCATTGAGAATTCCACCAAAGAGCTTGCAGTCTCATTAAAAATGTATATTAAGGGACAAGTATGCTGAAATCACAAAAAATGACCCATCCCAATTAAAACAATTCCCCCCCCCCTTTTTTTTGTCAACTCCTCCAACAAATTATATTTATCTGGAAGGCTGGGATACAGTAGGGTTATTGGGCATCTCAAATAATGTGGACTCTTGTTGCAATGAGAATTACAAAAAATTACATTACATGCCCACTTGGCAAAGTTATTTGTAGTTGGAACATGCTCTCCATAATTCTTTTATTATATTAATTATATAATTATGAAGAAGAAATTTATATAATTATGAAGAAAAAAGTTTGTTGCATGGCCCATTGTGGAATCTTTATAAGGATTATCACATTGCCAATCATTACTTTTGAAATAGAATGAGCTTCTGTTTTGAAACAAAGCATCATGTTTATATGTTCACTTTGTTATTTTTCTTCCTCAGATATGATATGCATGGCTTATTATCTTATAATATGAACTTGAATCGACCCCACAGGACCCTGCATTTACATATTAGCAGCTTGCTTGTGTTTACTCTGTCTTTATTTGAAGATAAATGCTTTAGAATTCAGAAAATCATGATATTTTTGTTTTTCTTCATTAGTTAACTTTGAAAAATATGGTGGCCCATAGGGGACATATTTGATAAATTGTTAATTGCAACATTTGATTCCAGTATTGATGCAATTTTTGTGATTTAATCATGAAAAGGATGTCAAATTGGGTAGAAGCATGTTAAATTCAGTAGAACAAGAAAAAAATTGTAAAAAAAAAAACATGAACTTATGCTACTAAAGAGTTTGTTATATATGTGTCAACAGAGAACAATCTAGGTTAGGTGCTTTGCCATGAATGTTGCCTTCTCCCATGCATAAATATCCCGTTTATTATTTTCCTATTGATTTCTTTTTTCCCATCCCCCTTTGTATAAATTCTCATAAGAAAGAAGAAGAAGGCGTTGCTATAAGTGTCAGTAAAATTTCTCCAAGGGTGCCAAGCTGGCATCAATTGGATTTTTGGTTTAGTACCCCTAAACTGCATTAACAGCCACTTGCATGCTTTGGCTATAATATTGATAAGTCCTCGACTATATACTTATTTCTTATAATAGTTTCTTGTTACAGGCTATTTTGATTCAAATTTTAGCAGGTCAGTTTGTAATTATTTTGGTACATTTAACTTCTATTTTTCACCTTGATCAACATGTAAGCCTGTTTAATAATAACCATTTTCATTTTGTAATGCACAGGATGGAATTCCAGCACATCTGCTATCCTCCTCCTCTTGTGCCTATTGCCTCCTGCAAGCCAAGGGAAGTCCAAAGCTGCGTCAGCAAAAGTGTCCATTTCTTCAGCTCTCTCGAGGGTTATTCAATTTCAGAAGGTATTTAGCTTTTCATTACGAAAGAGAACTGTAAATATTAAGTACCGGTAATACCCTGTCACATAAAACACATTCTTGCTGCATTAAAAAAAAAGTTTCAGAAAGCATCGTGATGTGTGTTCAAAGAGAACAATTATATTGGTTTATGATCTCTTACATGAAGAGGCTTAGACTGATTTGGACAGAGAAGGTGCTCGAGAAATTTAGGCCTATTCAAAAACTTCACCCGCCTTGAAATTGGTCGGAGTAAAATAAACTAGAACAGTAGACATCAAGATTTGCAAACAAATACTAGGAACATGTTGTGTATGAAAACATAGTAACAACTTGTGTGATATATCAGGCATGTTGCCTTTGATTTTCACAGCCCTACATGGAGAATCAATAAATGAAAAGGAATATTTCATGCCACAAATTTGCTGCAAGTTAATAATAGTGCAGAAATTGCAGTATCTTTATTTTTCGTACTCCTTTTGTGGAAGTTGAAATGTCTTGACCACATTAGAAAGACCCTTTTTAATCATATACATAAAACAAGCTTTGAAAGTACTTGCATTTTTACCCCTCTACAGGGTAAGAAAAATTGTATTTCATTACAAAAAATATCATCTGATATTTTGATGTTATATCATTTGATGGACCAATTCCAATTCTTTTCTTTGATGTAAATTTGATTTGGTTTTATGTCCTACATTATTGTCCAATAACCCTTTTGTAAAAACACAATTTCCCCCAGTACTACATGTAAGGCTGTCTTTTAAAAATGTTGATCGAAATATGTTGTTCATTGAAATGCGTTGAGTATTGAAATGCGTTGAGTGCTAGTTACATTCTATACAAATAATTTGTTTTCAACACAGACAGGAGGGAGTATTCAAGCATTCCTCGACAACACAAAAGAGACCAAGAGTCAACCGTTCCTTCTGGCAATTGGCAATTCCAAGGCCCGAATCACCAACTACATGATCATTGTGGATCACAAGGCCATTCCATGTTCGGCACGCACGGTCGAAGCAGCAGTAGATTTACTCTTCAAGACCCACTTTGTCTTTGGCCTGCAGTACTGCTTGTCTCTGCGGCAGTTCTGGACTTTTGTCCAGACTGCCATTTTTGAAATCGATATCGGAGTGTCCCGGGAAACACCAAGAGTACGTGAAATTAGATCGAAATTGTTAGCACCATGATTTGCTTCAAATGCCACAAACAGTTTGCAATACCCAAATTGGTTCAACATTTGAGATTGAAACATGGAGTTATTGAAGATGGTAAAGAAGTATTGACCTGTGGGCAGGGAGCTTGTGCGAGAACATTTCATACTTTTCGAGGATTTCGGGGACATTTGCAGACTCACCTTAAAACCGATTTTCCAGATAATAAAGAGCAGTCTAATGAAAATGATAAAGTGAGTGACTTTCCTGAAGAAAGTCTTGAAAGTCTTCAAGAATACAATATTAATAATGATGAGATTGTTGAAGATCAGGATGTATATGAAGATGACATTTTATCTGTAGATACCTTGAACAGGCAGTGTGTAAATGTAATTTCAAAATTTTCAGCAAATAGTGCAAACTCTGGAAAAGTTGTAAATGATGTAGTAGAAACAACCAGTGCGATTGTAGGTGATGTAGTAAAAAGTGCATCGGCAGCCGTTACAGCTGCTTTCTTAAAACATAAGCTGCCTATAGAATCCGAGGCTTATAAGGAGATTCAAACACATTTTGCTATGCTTGAAAAGCCCTTTGAAAATTTGAATTCAGAATATAAGCGGACAAAGTATTGTGAATCAATTGGACTTGTTGAACCACAAGAAATCAAGTTAGGCATCCGATATGATAGTCGTCTCAATAAAAGAACTAAGCAGTATGAACAGATTGCTATTGAAGATACATTTGTTTACGTTCCCATTTTAGATTCTTTGAAGCAGCTTTTAAGCAATAAAGATATATTGCATTTTGCTACTCATGACCATAAGAGCACAGATGGTGTAATGAGAGATTATTGTGATGGTTCACAATTTGAGAAAACCCCTCTTTTCCATGAAGATGAGAATGCCCTCCAAATTCACTGTTTTTATGATGATTTCGAGACTGTGAACCCCATTGGTTCAAAAACAAAAATTCACAAGATAGGTGCTTTATATTTCATTTTGAAAAATCTGCCACCAAAGTATAATTCCAATCTTTCCAATATCAATCTTATAGCTCTATGGTATGCTGAAGATGCCAAGAAATATGGATTTAATGCTATTCTCAAGCACATTGTAAAAGACATTAATATCCTGTCAACAGTTGGCATTGCTCTCCCTAATGGAATTGTGAAGAAGGGGACCATTACTCAAATAAGTGCTGATAATCTTGGTGCTAATTCCCTACTGGGATTTGTAGAGAGCTTTTCTGCTCATTATTACTGTCGATTATGTGTTACAAGTAAGGAAGAGGCACAGAACAAATTCAAAGAGGTTTCAATGGATATGCGCACCAGGCAGACTTATGAGCAACATTTAGAAGAAGCTGAAGCTCAAACTACCCAGTCACATGTGTTTGGAGTGAAACAAAAGACTGTATTGAATGATTGTATTTACTTTCATGTCTTGGCAAACTTTTCACTAGATATAATGCATGATCTTTTGGAAGGCATAGTTCAGTATGAGCTGAAACTTGTTCTAGAGTATTTCATATATGAAAGGCAACCGCCCCTCTTGTCCCAAGATGAACTGAATCAGAGAGTCGCCAGCCATTGCTTAAACCGTACAGATAACAAGAACAAACCATCCTTTATTAAACTTAGGTCAGCTAGGAATGATGTTGGACAGAAGGCTATGCAAGCATGGTGCTTGATTCGAAATCTGCCATTCATAATTGCTCAAGACATTGAAGAAGGAAATGTCTACTGGGAATTGCTACTTAGATTACTAGATTGTATGGACATTATTTTTGCTCCTCAATTGACAGCAGGCTTGATAGCCCAATTGTCTATTCTTACTGAAGAACATCACACACATTTCCAGAAAACCTTTCCTGACAGAAGGTTGTTGCCAAAACACCACTTTATGGTGCATTATCCAACGTGTTTGAGAGAAGTTGGGCCACTCATACATGTATGGTGTATGAGGTACGAAGCGAAACATCACTATTTTGGCCGTGTTGCAGAATCTGTGCGTAATTACAAAAACATTTGTAAATCACTTGCCAAAAAACATCAGACAGCACTAACGTTCCATCTTCAGTCAAACCATCCTTTGGAATATCTGGAGGTTGGGCCAGGTAGTTCACTACTTTTGTCAGATTTAGATGAAAATATTGGACAGATTGTGCAAGAGCAAATCCAAGTAGAGGATCTTTCTACTGAATTATTTGATGCCAACTGGGTTAAAGTACATGGAACACATTATCAGTTGTCACTTCTGGTCTGCCATGATGTTAGCGAGCTTCCTCTGTTTGGTCAAATAGAGCATATCATTGTACACAATAGCACTGTATTTTTTGTACTTGTCCAATTAGATACAGTGTATTACAATTCACACTATCATGCCTATGCAGTAGAATTTAGTTTTCCACGTTGTCATGTAGTGAAGAATCAAAAGGAACTTGTTGACTACAAACCACTAGATTTGATGACAACTTTGTCGAAGACAGACTCGAGGAAGTATGTAGCACCAAGGCATGTACTTTTTAAGTAATTTAAAGCTTTCAAGCTAATGTCTGGTTTTGCTTAGTGGTATCAATTGGTTTTAAAAATAATTTTGATCAATAATATTTTGGACTCTTAATTGTTAACATCTTTAAATTGGTTAATTCGAAACCAAATTGAAGTCAAATAGCTGTTGTATATTTTCTTTTTTTTTCTTACAAGAAAAACAATTCTATGATGTTTGTGCATGAAAGCCAGTGAACTAGAAGTGCATGGACTGATTTTTGTTGTTGTTGTTTATATCCTGTTGGAAAAACGAGCAGCGAATTAGTTGATATAGAAATGCATAATTTTACTTTTTGATTTTTTCTCCCAGGAGTAAAATGGGAAATACATGTTTGTAAACAGAAAGCTGTAAAAGAATGTTCACCTATATTAGAATGAATGTGGAATTTATAGTGTTTTTTTAATGTTTTTGAAACATTTGTTTAACCCTTTACAAGCAGTGAAGGAGATAAAAATCCCCTGAAATAATTAAATCATCCTGAATCTCAATGGTTGCAGGCCTGTGGTAAAAAAAAATCTTGTTAAACAAAACTGCTGGATAAGATTTGTTAGTTTTGCTATTGTTCTTGAAGGCTGCTTCCTAGCATAAGACATTAAAAAGCCTTACTATAATTAGTCTGCGAGCACAGACCATTGGCTTCGGTTTTGCAATTTGCATAGTGCACGATGTAAAATGGAATATGTTTGTAAACAGAAAGCTGTAAAAGAATGTTCACCTATATTAGAATGAATGTAGAATTTATAGTGTTTTTTCAATGTTTTTGAAACATTTGTTTAACCCTTTACAAGCAGTGAAGCTAGGAGATAAAAATCCCCTGAAATAATTAAATCATCCTGAATCTCAATGGTTGCAGGCCTGTGGTAAAAAAATCTTGTTCAACAAAACTGCTGGATGAGATTTGTTAGTGTTGCTATTGTTCTAGCATAAGAAATTAAAGTCATACTATAATTAGTCTGCGGGCACAGACCATTGGCTTCGGTTTTGCAATTTGCATAGTGCACGATGTAGAGTCTGCATTTAGAGACTACATATACACATACAGTTATGCTCCCTTTAAGGGATCATGATATGAGTGAAAGTAGTCTCTGACTGCAGACTCTGAAATATGCACTACGAAACTTGCGAAAAACCGAAGCCGAGAGTCTGCCTGCAGATTATACTAGCAGTTTCCAAGGTTTTTTTTTGGGGGGGGGGGGGCACTCTGTATATTTCATATGAAAAAGATTCTGTGATATTTTCCTTCAGCATGCATGTACTAGGATTCAAGGTGAAATGTGTCAAAATTCTTATTAGCTACATAATTCACTCTGATGTAGAAGCATAATGTTTGTTGTTTTTTTTGTTTTGTCTTCATTTATACATGCATTTTGCATCCTGTTTAGTTTCTATTTATTAGAAACGACTTTGATTTTTCATTCCTTGAAAGGAATTATGACATTGTTTAAAGTTTTTATATTGGAAAATTTTTAGTTACTTGTTTCATCCTTTTTTTTTTTTACTTATAAGGGTGGATTCATAATAACAGATTTTGAATGATTTTTAGTTACTTGTTTCATCCTTTTTTTTTTACTTATAAGGGTGGATTCATAATAACAGATTTTGAATGATTTAAAAAAGTGTGTTTTGTTGTATTCAGACAAATGAGTCACAGATTTTGAATACATGACAAAAGGATTTAATGTTGAACCATACAAGATAAAAACGCTAAGCATCATTGATTTCAACATGAATGAAAACAAGTTGTTTAATTTATTGATTAAACAAGCACCATGTGTTTTTGTTTACGAAAAAAAATTGTTTCTTTTCACTTCTTGTGTGTATTTGAATATTTTCTGTGCATGTGTTAAGATGGAGTGAGCTGGAATGAATTGTTGGTGTTGAAAGAATGGTGTGTTGAGTTTTTTAAACACTGAGACTAGCATTGAATTGCAATACCAAGAGTAGAAAAGTAGTAGACCTTTAGTGTTATATAACACCAAAAATAGGATTTATTGCAACACCGAAGAATGGTGCTGGATTTTATATTAACACCATAAATAGAATTGGATTGCAACACCAAGAGCAGAATTATACTATTTAATTCTAGAATTGGTGTAAAATAACACCAACAATAGAATTGAAGTGCAACACCAAGAGTAGAATTAAAATTATTTCATTCCAGGCGGTGGTGTTAAATAACACCAGAAATCAGATTCATTGTTACACCAGAAAATGGTGTAGGATTTTATATTAACACCAAAAATAGAATTGAATTGCAACACCAAGAGTAGAATTGAATCATTCAAATCCAGACCTTGGTGTTAAATAACACCAACTGGTGTTTTCCGATATAGATACCGGAATGGTGTTAATATTAACACCTATGGTGTTGAATTTAACACCACTGTTTTTGCAGTGTAGTAGAAGTAAAATACATATCTTATGGAGGTTAACAATGTTAATATAATATAGGTATTTTAAATATTCAATATTCATGCCCACCTGCTTCAAGTAGTTGACCACTTCAGGCTTGCCCATTTTGCTGGCCCCAAATGTTTGAATATTGAACGCCGATATCTTAATCGCAGATGTGGTGGGCGGCCAGCTAAAAGATGCAGCAAGCACGCAGAAAAGAATCGTTGATAGAGGCGCCATGGTTCTGATGGAGCTTTGAGGTTGATCGCAACTTCGCAAGACAGTCAGCAGGATCTGAGTAAACCTCCAGAGAAAGATCTCTTTTAATGAAGTAGTTTCTTTCTCATTAGGGGTCAAAGGTGAACACACTCTTAGAAACTTTGAACTCTCCATCAATCAATGACAATCTTATCTCACTTGGATTTGTCGCCATGTGGGTTGATTCTCTTCATTCGCAACCATCGGGGATATCGCAGGGTCATTTCTTCTTGACGTGTTAATAATAATAATAATAATGTCAGGCTGATTATAGCGCACAATGTGTTGCTATTTCAACGTGCTTAACAAATATTAGCAAAAGAACAAACTTATTTCTTATACAAAATTTGAAATAGTTACACTAACTTAATTACGTCATTTAAAAAAGTATAAATACAATCAAAAATTGGGATGAAAGCTAGAGAAGGTATAACATAATAAAATATTAACCTAACCAATGTCACAATGTCAATTGCAGTTAAGTTACAAAAGGAAGGAAAGAGGGACCCGAGCTTTTGGTGCAACCTGATAAAAATCATTAGTTAGGGGTTTGTGAACATTTGATTTCTGCTGTTATTTTTTTTTAATGTTTAAAGAGGAAGGGCCATCTTCATATAACAAAACCATTATTTTATATTCCCCCCCTCCCGAAATCAAGAAATAAGCGTATCAGAAGAGTAGCACATTCAACTCATTTTCCCGAAAAATCAAGAACTGTTCCACATTCCTCTTCCAATGTCTAAGTGGCATAAATGCCTTTACAATGGAAAGAGCCCCTTTCGAAAATTTAAAAACGTACCATAATCTTTTTTCTTAATTTACCTTTAAATACAATGACCCATTTTTCGAAAACGCGAAAACAATTTACTGTTGTTTTGGGGCACTTTGTTCCATTGCAACCCCCCCCCCCCCCCTACCTCCATTGTGTATCTTTGAGGAATTACTCTAAAATGTGCTCCGTGCTCTTATGAAGAGTGTTAAAGTCTTCTTTTTTTCCTATATCGTTCCCTTAATGCTATGTTGCGTTCGTTTGAAACATTCAGTTGCTATAACAAAATGTTTCTTGTTCTTGATTTTAGGCATTGTACAGTTTCAGCCGAGGGCAAAATGATCCGCGGATTATAAGATGAAACAGACATCTCTCTCTCTCTTTCTCTCTCTCTCTCTCTCTCTCTCTCTCTCTATCCATCTATCTTTTGATTTTAATATCTATATTTATCTTTGTGTTCTTCACAATTCTGAACCTCTCCCACACCCCCCCCCCCCCCCCCACTCCCCCTCTCTCTCTCTCTCTCTCTCCCCTTCTCTTTCACCCGATCCACCTAGACACATGCAAAAGAAAACGATAGCAAAGATGGGAGATGAAATACTTATGAATGTAAAATCATTTAATTTGGCTGGATTGCATAGTACATTTTCTACAGCTATGTCTATTGGCTTCCTCCATGTATTTCATTGCAATTAAATCGACACCTGGTTGTTTAATCAGATGTTGTAACAAGATGTGGCAACATTAATTTAATACGGGCATTGTGGACTCCAAAATCATCTATATAACACCAACACTTGCGTTATTCCATCACATACCCCCAAAGAGCTCTTGTTGGGTATAAGGTCAATGTAGTTATCGTATCAATGGTTTAAGACATTCTAAGCAAAACTTATATATTAATGATACATCGCTTTTGTTTTTGACAGGTTAATTTCGAATATCTGCTACAATCATGGCATCTCTTCGTATCATCTTCGCCTCTGTCGTGGTGTTCTCGGCCTTCTGGACGGCTGACTGTGATTGTACGGATTCGACCCCTGCTTCGACCCCTGCTTCGACCACTGGTTCGACCATCGCTGCTTTCAACATTCAAATACTGGGGAAGACTAAGATGGGAAAACCTGAAGTCGTCGACTACTTGAAACAGGTAACCAAGTCCTTCGTCATCATAATTTATCCACACCTTTCTTCCATTCAATGTAGTTTCCACTTTTTTAAACCATTTTCATGTGCCGGAATTTGAGTATTTTTTTGGATACTCCTTTCAATTCTGGTTCAATATGTTACACGTTGCTACCACTTTATAATATTTCTAATTTTTCTTCATTATGATGCTAACAAATGTTTTCATTGATAGGAATACTCGATATTGTCTCTAGAATACCTTTGAAAAGATAAAGACAATTGAGCCACTTCAACGTCTTTGTATTCCGCAGCCGCAAAAAAAAATCCAAGTAACATTTCGGTGCTCATTTTTGTATCACTCTCCTTTGCCACTGCTCATCTATTCATCTTTCTACACTTGAAATTGTTGATTTTTAAGTGAGGAGAGTATTTTAAGATAATACCGTGTTTCTATGTAACTGTATTGTTTTAACGTCAAAGCTAACTTTTGCTATCAAAATGGTTATACCACTCAGGGACTCATTGCCAGCTTTGAAGCCTTATTTTAGCCCATCCCTCGGGAAGGTGGAACCATTTTAACAGTCTTACCCTTTTGCGTGTTTCACTCACAACCAGTAGACCAACTCTAAACCGGTAACAGACCGAACTATAAATCATATTGTCATAGAGACAATTTAACCGTTAGACTGAAGAAGAGATAAAGTTTATGAAAACAAAATAAACCTGTACGAATAAGTAATTGAAAGGTAGTTGGTAATCATCATAGTTAATTTTCACAATTTAAAATGCTCATTTAATACGTCACTGTAAACGTTTATTTGAAACATTTTAATTGTTGATTCTGCTAAAAAATGAAAACTTTTATTGATATATATTAGATCATTGCTGAGTATGACCTAGTCCTCATCCAAGAAATACGAGATATAGCAGGCACAGCTATTGTCCAGCTACTCGACGCGGTCAACAGGTGAGGACGTCATATAGTTAGCAAGGGTTGTTTAATCATATTGTCTTTTCAGAGCCAGAAGGGTGTTAGCTCTTTGTAAAGATAGTTGAGTAATTAACGCCCTCCCTACTCGCAACAGCCCTTACAGAATTACTCAAAGTAATAGTTTGCATTATGCTTCTTCTGACGTCCTTTTTTGTTTACAGGAGTTGAAAATGGTGAAATGATTGAGGGATCTTATCTCTTTTAATGTAAATATCACTTCATCGTTTCAAAGGAACTATAGTAACGCCTACCAGATCCAGATGTGAACTGTTCACTTCCAAACCCCCGACCTTTATTTAGTTTAAAGTAAATGAGTACTTTCGAAATAATCAACATTCTCAGCGGATTGGGTTATTATATGTACGTCTTCTTTAATTCTATTACAGATTCTGATGTATAATGTATATTAACAAATTAGGTTGTCGATAATCGCCACTTGCTACGTTTTTTTCATTAATCATCTGTTAATACATACTGCACCTTTTAAATACATAACGATTTCGATAAATCAATGGATTTGTGATTTGAACGAAAGAAAGAGAGAGAGAGCGTTGAGTCGTATCTATTCACCTTAAGCCTCGGTCACAAATACCATTACGAAGTGCTACGAACGCCGTACGAGCGATTTTCAGACCATTTCGAAAGATCTTCTTAAGAAGGCCGTACGAAACCAGAGTTCTTAGACCGTTCGTAGACCGTTCGTAAGTTCGCAGACTGGTCGATGGTCTTGTCCAAGATTTTGTTCAACCTCGTACGAAACCCTTACTTCGTAAGGCGGCCGTACGAACGTCGAAATAACATTGGAAGAACCACGCAAGATCTTCGTACATTTCGTAGGGTCGAGAGACAATTCTAGAAGCCTCAAATTCTTACGTTGATCGTAAGAACGCCTTATGTTGTTCATAGGGAACTCTTACGGCAATCGTAAGATCGCCTTATGAACGTATATACGATATTATTACGACGTGCGTACGGCCGCCTAACGAAGAGACAGTTTCGCACGAGGTTGAAAAAAAATCTTCGACCAGACCCTTGACTAGCCTGCGAACTTACGAACGGTCTACGAACGGTGTTTTCGTAAAGCCTTTTTAAGAAGATCTTACGAAATGGTCTGAAAATAGTTCGTACGGCGTTCGTAGTGGTATTTGTGACCAAGGCTTTACATATTTATTCACTGTTTGTGTATCTCCCTCAGTCAACCTGGCTCCAATTTCAAGATGACGCTAGGACCACGGGTCGGGCGCACTAGCAGCAAGGAGCAATATGCTTATTTCTACAGGTATGACTTACATTGCATCCCATTTAGTGTTCACTCAAATTGAGCAACGCCAATTAACAATCGCTGTGTAATGGCCAGCTGTCTACTGTTTTTGGGGTTGTTTGTATGTTGTTGTTGTTTGTTTTGTTGTTGTTGTTGTGTTTTTTTACAATTCTTTTGGAGACTTTCCGATTCAATGAATAATTTTCTTTAGCAATCTTCTCGTGCTTAACCGTGTTTCATTCTTGTGATATTACCCTGAAATGTCAAGCGCATCATGGCGAGGGGTAAAGGCCTACGTCACAAAGCATGCCAGATGCTAACAAAATGTGAAGAGCTTTTAGAGCTATTTGAAAAAAATGGTAATCAACATTTATCACGTTCTATTTTCATTTGTTCACTGACTTTTATATGAGACTACTCATGTTTACTATTGCATCGCATTGTAGAGGAATAAGTAACTACTTGTTCACGGAACTTTCGTCATATATATATTATGTATTATTTTTATTATTATGATTTCACGGTTCACATGTTTTAAATGTAAAACAGTCTTGTGCTGATTGTGGGACTTATTTTGGTCAAAAATGGTCATTCGTGTTATTATTTGATATAATTTTTAATGGTCATATTTTTGATCTATCTCTTGTTTTCATCATTAAACAGGGAAGATAAGTTCCAAGTGTTGGACTCTTTTACTTACAATGACCAATCGGATGATTTTGAAAGGGAACCATACGTCGTTCTCTTTGAAAACCTGAACAGCGGAGCAGGTAAGTGGCATGTCAATCCATGTTTGTTAAATTGTTTATTTTGTTTGTTCAAGTTCCTTCGGAGAGCAGTATTTGTTTTTAAAGACCACCCTATATCCTGGATAAAGAAGACTATGAAACAATCAACGTGAACATACTTTAAACCTTGTATGACATTTCTGATAATCGATAATCAGACACATAAAACTTGGTTATCAAAACTAACGTGCTATAGTGTGAATGAATTGTTTGCATACTAAGCAAAAGAAACGATAATATTGCGATTTGTTAAGATACATCAGAAACTCATACAAAAGATACGAATGAGAGCATACGCCATTATTGTTCATGTAAAGCCTCGGTCACAAATACCATTTCGAACTGCTACGAACGCCGTATGAACGATTTTCAGACTATTTCGTAAGATCTTCTTATGAATGCCGTACGAAACCAGCGTTCGTAGACCGGTCGTAGACCGTTCGTAAGTTCACAGTCTGGTCGATGATCTTGTCCAAGATTTTATTCAACCTCATACGAAACCCTCTCTTCGTAAGGTGGCCGTACGAACGTAGTAATAACATCGTAAGAACCACGCAAAATCTTCGTACACTTCGTAGGATCGAGAGACAATTCTAGAAGCCTCGAATTCTTATGATGATCGTAAGAACGCCATAAGTTGTTCATAGAGGGCTCTTACGTCGTTCGTAAGAACGCCTTACGAATGGAGATTCATATGGCCTTCGTATGAACGACTCCTGGCGTTTGTAAGGCGTTCGTAAGGTGCTCGTAAGGTGTACGTTCACAATGCATGCAATTTATGCAGCGCCTTTTTTGCAACCCGACAAAAAATACAAAATATCATAAGATCTTCTTATGAAAGACTTCAGAATTCCGTCAGTTACACGTACGACCATCTTGCGAGAACAAAAACTCGTATGATGGGCGTAATTCTGACGTAAGAAGAACCCTTATTTAAGGCATTCTTACGAAAAAGACGACAAATTAATCGTCGTTCGTACAAACGCCGTAAGAAGGACGTAATAAACTATGCCCATATACGAATCTCTACGAACTCTGGAATTCGTACGAACCTTTGTGACCGTAGCTTAAAATGAGCTTATATTGAGGATCTTTGTTGTCAAAATGATGAATCCTTCCAGCGGTTTCCCAGTTCTCTGTCATCGGACTCCATGCTAAGCCCACCGATGCTGTGAATGAGGTGGATTTGTTGGTCGATGTCTATGCCGCTAGCAAAGAGAGATTCGGTGCAGGTGTCGAAGTAAGTATGTCATATCCCTTATTACTGGTGGGCAGATGTGGTTTTGGCTCCCCCCCCCCTCCCCCCCACCCCCTTAGGCAAAAAAAAATATTAATTTGGTTGTCCTCGACCGCCCGCTCGTCATTTTTGGGCCGCTCGTGTTTTTTTATAATTTTTTTTTTTTAATTCATTTTTTTTCCCATTTTTTTCCTTTTTTTTTTGAGGGGGGCGGGGGGAGCAATCTTAAATGCCATACATACCATTTTTATGCATTTGCATGGATCAAAATGCGTCCCGTTGCCAGTTTGGTCTTTTCAGTACGCAATTAGGTATTTATTAAACTTGCCATTTTTATTTTTCTATGTCAAAATGCCGTTCATTCAAATCAGGTTCTGAGCATTCTTAAACTCATTTTAAAGCCCATCTGTACTTGTTTACAGGAGGGATTAGACCACACTGCAAGGTCACTGGACAGGTGGTTATCTCATCAAATCAGCTCTCAGTTAACATAAGATAAAGAGGATCATGTTGGACCAATGGTCACCGATTAAGCCTTGTTTGCTACATAGAGGGCGCAAGTAGCTATAAGTATATAGTAAAATGGAGATTTAAAAGGTGCTGTATTTCAAAGCCAAAAATACTTTCTGTGTTTGTCTTGATATTCATTATACCATATTAAAGTGTTTTATAGACTTTGTTTGTTTAAATGCTTGACATCCCAATGATTTTTTTTTTATGGAAAAAAGGGAAAAAAGGGGACAAAGGGGGGGGGAATTCAAAAAAAGACACAAAAAAAGTTTGAAAAATAAAAAAATAAAAAAATAATACAAAAAAACCGTCCGCCCGCCCCTACTCCAGAAAAGCAATCGAGGACAACCAAATGATTTTTTTGTTGTTGGTCTTATGGCAATTGGCATTCTACGAAAATGTCTTTATCTTATTTTGTACGATATCGTGCTTCCCACGCCTTTGCAAAATGCTGGATCCTAACCTCCGGTTCCTTGTTTGTAGCTCGATCCCAAACTTCTTTTTTTTAATTAAAATTGTTATGTTGTTGTAATATTCTACATAACTGGAAATACGATCATGAAGTACTCTCCCACCCCCACCCCCCCCCCCCCCCCCCGCACACACACACACACACGCGCGCGCGCACGCACACACGCACGCATACATACACACACCCACACACACACACACACACACACACACCATGGTGCTACAATAATCAAATGGAGGAAGAAATAATTATTCTATACAATGGACTTCTCTTTTTGATAGGATTCCATACTAATGGGAGATTTCAATGCCGACTGCAGCTATCTTACTCCTACGGAGTTTGAGACCGTGCGTCTTTGGACGGATAAGAGTTTTCAATGGCTCATCCCCAGCTCAGCTGATACGACCGTCAAATCCACAGACTGTGCTTATGACAGGTATTCTCAATCCTTCCATTTCAGCAGCATGAACAACATCGTATGACCGTTCTTATGGAAGACTCCCATATGACATTACATATATATGTTCATAAATAATGTCCATAAGTTACATTTAATACCATCTAAAAGGTTGTTCTAAATAGATGATTATTAATATGACAGCCTGATAAACTTCAGACTTACCCGTAAATTAGTCTTCAGTTTAGTGTTCGTATGATGAATAGGCTTCGAACAAAGTAAAATATTCCTATTTCTATTGCGGATTCTTATCAGGTTTTGTTTGAAATAAATATTGTCTCTTTTGTTTGTTTTAAAGGATTGTGCTTGCTGGTCAGAATTTGATTCCAAACAGCAAGGATGCGGGAGTATTCAACTATACCATGAAATATATGGTATAACCACTGACTTGGTATGTCATTGCATATTTGGGCCCCTTTATTATAACTTGATTCTAATTGATCGCAACTCACAATTGTCCACAGTTGTGATTAATTTCAATGTACCATTGATTTTAATCTATCGCAACTCTTTATGAAAAAGGGCCCTGTTTTTGTCTTTCTTTTTTTTCCTTCTTTTTACCCTATAGTTGTTTTTCTCTCTCTCTCTCTCTCTCTCTCTCTTTTGTTGTTGTTGTTGTTATTTATTTCGACCTTGCTTACTTCAGACAAATATTCTACACCTGGCAGATTGATAAAGATCTACGCAGATATTATTCAGGATAATGCTAATGTCATTGATAATATAATAGCAAGGAGTTATTACACCTTGGTATAATTATCAACCATTATACATTATTTAACTTTTTATTTTTTCACTTCTTCCACACCAGGTTCTTTACTTGAAATCAAAAGTCCGATTTTAGTTGTCTTCCGTTTATAATTTCTCAAAGGGTTTTTGAAAAATGTCTGAAATTTATCTATTTTGTTCTTCTATGTTTGTTCTTAGGCTGAAGATATCAGTGATCACTACCCAGTCTACTTCGTTATCAATTAAAGGTAAGTGAACCCAGAACTTTTAGTTTTGAAAATAATTATTCTACTTAAGCGGGAATGCACTACTTGTAGCAACTTGCGCCCTCTATACATCCAAGAATGCCTAAG
This sequence comes from Strongylocentrotus droebachiensis, assembly GCA_035222895.1. Taxonomy (NCBI): domain Eukaryota; kingdom Metazoa; phylum Echinodermata; class Echinoidea; order Camarodonta; family Strongylocentrotidae; genus Strongylocentrotus; species Strongylocentrotus droebachiensis. The sequence continues at coordinate 11,256 of JAVYIG010004322.1, read as the reverse complement.
CGGTACCCGTTGATCCCCCATGGTCCCCTTTTTCTTATGTTAAGTGAGAGCTGATTTGATGAAATAACACCCGCCAGCGACCACGCAGGGAGGTCTAATCTCTCTTGGCCAAACTATTGCAGATAGTGTAAGCAAGTATATTCGTTATTTACAATAACATGCTTTCTGATCTCCAAGGATGAAATTGCACAGAGAGATGATCACCATCTGCCAACGTTTTATGATCATGGTTATTTCAATTAACTATATCAACTAAATTAAATTTGAAGCCTGATACAAAATGATAATAGGACTTTTGAGAAAAGTGGTATCTCCGTTTTCCTCTTTTTATTCGACTTATTGTTTCAATTTCTTCATTTTCAGACAATGTTACTCTCGTGATTATGAGGAAGATTGACTGAAAACCGGTGATCATCTTTCTGTGGTATCAAATCATGTCTTTATGGATGATTAATTAATACCTTTTGGATTTTTAAAATAAAATTCTTTTATAGACTGCAATAGAAACAATCATCATTTGATTTAATGATTAGAAAAGCATTGTGATTCAATTATTAAGCCTTTTAGTAGATAGTGTATTTAATCAGCGTATGCCTCATAAGTTTTAAGTTAAAAGATTAGCAATTCAGAATTCTCTCAATATTTACAAAGAGGAGCTGGAGTCAGAAATTGCCGTATAGGATACGAGGGTTCCGATTCATCCGCGATGAATTTACTTTTACCCCCCCCCCCCCCCCCTCACCGGTTGAAATACCAACGCTGCTGTTCATATAGACCATCGATAAATATCGACATCCAAGTTGAAGGACCGCCTCCATTGACCCAACCCATATTATTCCGCTGTTATCTCAAACATGCTCAAGCAGCTGTTGGTTATAAGTACCAGATAGCATAAAGAAAATTTAGAATTTGACGAGAGATTAAGGTCACTGCACTTTGTACGGATACTCGCCTGTAACATTCGTTTCACAAAATCCTCAAGGTTAATCGTAGTGCTCTGACGGTTGAAAGTTTCATTCTCTTCCTTCAATATTTAGACAAATGGTAAAATGTAATTGCATACACTGTTAAAAAAAAATGTTTACTAACAGGTTTTTGTCCAAAAAATCCAAACACATGCACTAACACATGTCATGTTCAGATGTTAGTATTTAAACACTTAAAACGCAGGTATTATTAGCGCTTATTGTTAAAACAATCAGTTTGTCCGCTTGTAAGCAAACAGTTTTGTCTCTTATTGTTAGATAATATTGAATGGTTTATCCGTTGTGAAATTGGTGAAGATAAGTAAGCGTTTGCCGTTTGTAGACACGCTGCTGCCAACAGTTCACAAGCTCTACTTTCAGGAACAATAATATTGCTTGAATCGTTTGAACACAAGCACATACAAATGGGTCAACCGTTGTAAAATTTAGAGTGTATACTCGCTTTAACCTCATGAGCTTGCAAGAACAAAAGTATTTGAAATATCAACTATGACAGTATTCATATTTTCCTCATTGACCAGCCTGTAAATTTCATTCTAAACTATAAAAACCTGTTTTCTAAACAGCCGTGTAAACACAAAGTTAGGCCTAAAATAAAAACTTGTTGTATTGCCCTTTGCGACCGACCCAAAAATTTGAAAATCAACATTTATTTATTTTTATTTTTTTACCGTTTTTAGATGATTTTTTTTATTAATGAATAAAAATATATGTATTTTGTTTGTTTAAATGAGATATAAATGCATAAAATCAAATTATTCTCACTCGTGCAAACCGTGGATAATTATGAGGTGAAAAAGATATCAAGCACATGTATTAAAGCATTAAAAACTGAGAAATATCAGCTAAAGGAGGGCGGGAAAAAGAAGAAAAAAACATTCAAATCTGAAAATATCAGCCCAAAGAGGGCGACAAAAAAAAAGTTTTAATTTTTTTTTAAAAATCCGACCGACCGACCCATGTTTTGGCAACCAAAGGGCAATACAACAAGTTTTTATTTTAGGCCTTATGTGTACCCCTCTTCCTTTACTATTTGGTCTTCATCAAAGAATTTTCATCTCGAAAGAGCGCAATAGAATTGAAGAATTGAAAATTTTGTAAACGGGGCTTGTATGGTTTTACTATCCCGTTGTGTTTTAACTGAACAATGCTGGAACCACTGGGACAGATAATATTTAGTTTGATTCTACCGGTATTAGAAAAGTTAGTATATATTATTAGTGTTAACATTATTGAAATCATTTATTACGGGTTAGTGGTTTAAGATGGAATAAAAGAAATGATGATTGTATTAAATAAACTTCATGAATGATGGTACCTCTTAATCACAATGCTTGTGCGTATTTTTCTATATTGGTTGATTGATTGATTGATTCTTTGCTTGATTGGTTGTACTTTTGGATGATGTGATGATTGATTGATTGATTGATTGATTGATTCCTTGGTTGGTTGTTTCATTGACAGGCTAAGTTAATTAATTGATTGATTAATTGATTGGTTATTTGACTGATCGATTGATTTACTGATATATTAATTGGTTGATTAATTGACTGATTGATTGATTTGGCCGATCGGTTGATTTATCTTTTGTTTCTGTTTTATTGATTAATTTACCTTGGCCTATTTGCCTTTTCGAAATTGTCATAGATTGTAATGAGAAAATATGTTTACAAAAATAATGCAAACCTGAATGAAAAAGAGAAAGGCGTCCAATTCGTTTGCCTTCAATTCTTTCCGCACGTCATTATTGACCCACACCTGTCATGCTTGGGGCAAAGTGTATTCTTCAGGTGAATGGACTTATTTAACTCCTCCCCGCCATTTATATTATAATTTATATTAAATTTGAAATTTAAAAACTGTGGGGGTTTTGCACGCCTTGGGCTGAAAAAAATACCACGTGTCATTCGTTCTGACTGCAGATCATTCTAAAGTTTGGGATTTTTAAAATAAGTTGTTTGAAATCTCGAAATGAATATAAAAACTCAAAATAGTTCATGAAAGAGGATGGCAACGGATATCGGAACTTGCGCTGTACAGCAATTGTACACTCTTCAGATTGAAATTGAGAATAATAAAATTAGCGATACCTTCAGCATGTATACATCAGAGGCGGCGCTCCCGGGGGGCAGGGGGCACAGTGCCCCCCCCCCCCCCACTTTTTCAAGTACCCAAAATGTGCCCCTTGTTACATATGATAAGTGCCCCTCTTACTTTGACAAGTGCCCCTGTTAAATTGTAAAAGTGCCCCTTTCCCTTTCCACCTCTCAAAGTGCCCCTTTTATTTTGACACGTACCCCTTTTCCTTTGACAAGTTCGAATTTTCGTTTGCAATAAGTGTCCATTTTCCATTCTCATAAGTTCCTTTTTTAATCTTTAGTTAGTTCCCCTTTTCTGGTACGAGGAGCGCCCCTTTTCATTTTTGATAAGTGCCCCCTTCACCTCTGGTAATTGGCATATTCAAATCTGAAAGGTTTCCCTATTGCTTTGACAAGTTCCCCTTTTTCCTTTGTAAAAAGTCAATTTCCCTTTTTTCCATTTTAACTCGGATAAGCGCACCTTATATTTTCACATGTGCCCCCTTTCCTTTTTAATAAGTGGCCCTTTTCCTTGTGATAAGTGCCCCATTCAAAAAGAGCTCTTTTCCCTTCTCATAAATGCCCCTTTTCATCTTTGAAAATAGTTCCTTTTCATTCTCATAAGTGCCCCTTTTCATCTCTTGTAAATGACCCTATTCAATTCTGAGAGATACTCGTTTTACTTTGACAAGTGCCCCCTTCCCCTCCTGATAAGTGCTCTTTTCATCTCTTATAAATACCCCTTTTATTTTGACACGTCCCCCTTTTCCTTCCTAATAAATGCTCTTTTTCTTTCTTATAAGTGCCCCTTCCCCTCCTCATGATTACTCCTTTTCATCTTTGATAAGTGCCCCGTTTATTTTAACATGTGCCTCTTTTTCTGTTTATTAGAGCCACTTCCCCCCTTCTCATAAAAGCCCCCTTTCACCTTCGATAAATGCCCCTATTAAAATCTGATCGGTGCCCCTTTTCTTTCAACAAATGCACACTTCCCTTTATCATTAGTGGTCCTTTTTCATCCCCATAAGTGCCTCTTTTCATATAAGGTCAGTGCCCCTTTTCAGATGCGATAAGTGCCCCTTTTCACCTCTGATAATTACCCTTTTAACAATGATATGTGCCCCTTTTCCCTTTGTAATAAGGAACCTATCCCTTTTTCATAAATGCCCCTCTTCACGTCTTATAAATGCCCCTATCAAAATCTGATGGGTGCCTCTTTTCCGTCGACAAATGCCCATTTCCCATTCTCATAAAATCCCTTTTCATCCCTGGTGCATGTCTCTTTTTTTAGGTGTAAGGAGTGCCCCGTTTTCACTTCTGATAATTAGCCTCTAAACTTTGACACGTGCACCTTTTCTTTTCTAATAAGTGTATCAACCCTTTCGAACAGTGTCCCCTTTTCCTCTCATCCTTAAGCGTGCCCCTAATTTCAAGCGACTAAGAGCTATTTCCCACAAAGCTCGCTCGCTATTCTCGCTCGTAGTTATAGATGTTATAATTATGTACTTTATCAAAGGTCTTTTCAGTCTTCCGTTATGAGAAGGTGCTTACAACCCCATCAGGATTGGGTTTTTTCTCTTTATAAGATGTAATTTTTCGCACTGCGACCTCACAAATCTATGAGGTTTGATGCATAAGCAATACCTTATATGATGTATAAAGAGAAACATTTAATGAAATCATCCCTGATAATGTAATCACAATATAGGGGTATATACCAATGTCTAAAAAATTGTATATTTTCGCTTTGAGATTTCCCTTTGAAGGTGCCCTTTTTTTCCAGAAAGTGCCCTTTTTTGTTGGCACACTTTGTTTGCTTAATCAAATTATGGAAGTGCGAGCATTACTTTAAACAGAACTTTGTTATTCCTGGCTCAATTTTCCTGATTGAGGTGTCATATGAAAGGGCAAAAAATGAACTTCAAGAAATGTACTTTTCTCTTTGAAATTGAATGACTTTTTGGTACCCTCTATTCAAATTGTTTTTAATCATTCATGCGTCATATGAGTTACACCAAATGAAAGAGGATAATCTAAGCTTTACAAATATGTGTCATTTATCAATTATAATTTTGATTAAGTTATGATAATACATCGATAATTCTCGGTTTCGGTTTTTCTGGGACGCACTGTACAGTTTGCGGCGAGGGCAAAATAATCGGCGTATTATGAGATTAAACAAACCTCTCTCTCTCTCTCTCTCTCTCTCCCTCTCTCTCTCTCTCTCTTTCCCTCTCTCTCTCTCTCCCCCCCCCCCTCTCTCTCTCTCTCTCTCTTTCTCTCTCTCTGTCTCTCCCCTTCTCTTTCACCCAATCCACCGCGAGACAGGCAACTGAAAACGATAGCATAGATGGGAGATGTCCGAGATGGTAATACTTATGAACGTCAAATTATTTAATTTGGCTGGATTGCATAGTCCATTTTCTACAGTTTTGTATATTGACTTTCTCCATGTATTCTGTTGCAATTAAATCGACACCTGGTTGTTTGATCAGATGTTGTAACAAGATATGACTACATTAATTTAGTACGGGAATTGTGGAATCCAAAATCACCTATATAACACCAACACTTTCGTTATTCCATCACACACCCCAAAGCAAGCGCGGATCCAGGATTTCTTAGGGGGGGGGGGGGCCCAAATTTGAAATTATGCGAGCCAAATATTGGTACGTAATGGTGACCAGCAGTGATGTAATTGGGGGTGCAGTAAGAGGCGAGTTTCCCCCTCCCTCCTCCGCGAAGTGCTTTGACTTTTCAATAAATTATTAGAGAAAGAAGACGATTCGTTGTACCGTTCCCAAAAATAATCCTCGTCTGAATTATGTTTCCCCCCCCCCCCCTCGCGCGGAAGCTTTTACGTTTCATTAAATCATTAGAGAAAGAAGACGATTCGTTGTGTCGTTCTCGACTCTTAATCCTTGTCTAAATTCAGTTCCCCCCCCCCCCCCCCCTCTCGCGCGAAGCGCGGATGCTTCGACGTTTCATTAAATTATTATAGAAAGAAGACGAGTCGTTGTACCGTTCTCGAAAATTATCCTCCGGTCTGAATTCAGTTCCCCCTCACCTCCCCCGCGCAAAGCGCGGAAGCTTTGACGTTTCATTAATTCATTAGAGAAAAAAGACGTTCTTATTACCATTCTCGACTCTTAATCCTTGTCTGAATTCAGTTCCACCCCCTCCCCCCCTCCTGCACGAAGCGCGGAAGCTTTGACGTTTTATTAAATTATTAGAGAAAGAAGACGAATCGTTGTAACGTTCTCGACTCTTAATCCTTGTCTGAATTTCCAAAATTTTCTTTGTCTACTACCTTTTCTTCCTACGTCCTCTTCCTTTTCACTCCTCTCTTTTTTTGGCCGGCGTTTTTGGGGGGACCACCCCACCGCCCCCCTGGCTACGCGCCTGCGGTCAGATGAACATATGTTGATACCTTGTCCGCCCCCGGAAGCTCAGGGGTTTAAGGCAATAATTTACGGTCAAATTAGCACTCAGGGGTCCGCCTTAGGGCCCTAGGCGGGGTCCAGGGGCAGAGCCCCGGAAGTTCAGAGGTTTTAGGCATTTAATTACGGTCAGATGAGCATTATTTTTATACCTAATTGTGACACAAGCAGGTCACTAATTGGCGTGGGGTTCAGGGGGCGGAGCCCCCGGAAGCCCAAGGGTTTTAGGCACTCAATTACTCTACCTCATCGTATGGGAAATGTTGTTTCCACAGAGTTTTTGGATAATCTGATTACAAAAATAATGATAGCATTCAAGAGAGTGCGTTTCTATCTACTAGTGGGTGGTTTAAAGTTTTTAATTTAGGCACAGGCTTTGGAGTAATAGTTTAATGGATTTTGTCTGACATTTTCTTGGGTTATATAAAATGGATTTCAAGTTTAATGATAATAGTCACGTTTGTATAGAGCTCCTATGTGTCTAAACGCCTTACATATTACCCCGGTCATTGGATTCCATTGCTAACAAAAAGTCGTGTATAGGTTTACTAGGAGATCCTCTCTGAAGCTGCTATCAATGTAGTTGGAGTCGGTCGAGTTATGGTACGTTGTTCCTTAATCATGGTCTATATAGCTTTTTGGACAAATGCTGAACCGTGTATAATATTTTGATTATGATCTACGCGTAAAAACACTTACACATATCAACATTATGGTCCATGAATTTTAACTCGTGATTAAAAATGTGGATATTCTATACCTGCACATTTTGTCTCATTTACATATAGATAGAACTTTCCTTGGCCACAGAAACCAACTCTCCTTCAAACACAAGTGCCATATGGTATTACTTTATCTCCCATGCCATTGATGTCATCTCTCTCTGTCTCTCCCCTTCTCTTTCACCCAATCCACTGCGAGACAGGCAACTGAAAACGATAGCATAGATGGGAGATGTCCGAGATGATAATACTTATGAACGTCAAATTATTTAATTTGGCTGGATTGCATAGTCCATTTTCTACAGTTTTCTCTATTGACATCCTCCATGTATTCTGTTGCAATTAAATCGACACCTGGTTGTTTGATCAGATGTTGTAACAAGATATGACTACATTAATTTATACAGTAGGCTTGCGGGTGCAATCTAGTACGGGAATTGTGGAATCCAAAATCACCTATATAACACCAACACTTTCGTTATTCCATCACACACCCCAAAGAGCTCTTGTTGGGTATAAGGTCAATGTAGTTGTCGTATCAATGGTTTAAGACATTCTAAGCAAAACTTGTATTAATGATACATCGCTTTTGTTTTTCTTGACAGGTTAATTTCGAATATCTTCTTCGACCATGGCTTCTATTCGTTACATCTTCGCCTCTGTCGTGGTGTTCGCGGCCTTCTTGACAGCCGCCTATGCCTGCACTGGTTCGACCATCGCTGCGTTCAACATACAAGTCCTGGGGAAGACTAAGATGGGAAAACCTGAAGTTGTCGACTACTTGAAACAGGTAACCGAGTCCTTCGTCATCATAATTTATCCACACCTTTCTTCCATTCAATGTAGTTTCCATTTATACCATCATTCATCTTTCAAGTACAGGAATGTCAGTATCTTTTTTGATACTCCTCTCACTTGATTCTATACGTTACACGTTGCTTCCACTTCACAATATTTCTATTTTTTCCTTCATAATGATACTAACAAATATTTTCATCGATAATAATACTCGAAGTTGTCTCTAAAACGTCTTCTTTTTTTAAATGACAAAAGAGATTGCCACGGTCTTTATATTTCGCAGTCATGAAAATAATTCCAATCAACATTTTTTGGAGCTCTTTTTTTTTTCTTCATCACTCTCCAGTGACATAGGGCAGCTATTCATCTTTTGACATTTGAAGTTGATCATCTATAAGTGAGGAAATTTATGTGATATAATACCGTATTAGTACCGGAAATTAAATTGTTTTGACGTTTGAGTTAACTCTTGCTCTCAAAATAATTATACCACTCAGGGACTCAGGGATGTAGGTAACCCGTCTCCTTACCAGCTTTGAAGCCTTATTTTACCATTTTAACAATCTTACCCTTTTGGGGGTTTTAATCACAACCAGGAGACTGACATCAGGGCCCCGTCTTACAAAGAGTTACGATTGATCTCAATCAGTAGCAAGTCCTCCAATCAATCGCAAGTTTGCAGTCTCCTATCTCTCATGAACATAGTTGCGATTGATATCATATCAATCGCAACTGTTTATAAGACGGTGCCCTGACCGATAAATCACTTCGTCCCAGAGGGTTTGACCGTTAAACTTAAGTAGGGATAAAGTTTAGGAAAACAAAAGAAACCTGTACAAATAAGTTGAAAGGTAATTGGTAATCATCAAAGTTCACTTTCACAATTGAAAAATGCGCAGGCTAAAACTCATCTTATGTAATACATGTACGTCACTGTTTACGTTTATTTGAATATTTTAATTTAAAAAACCTCTTCCTTATATATTGTTTAGATCATAGCTGAGTATGACTTAGTCCTCATCCAAGAAATACGAGATATAGCAGGCACGGCTATAGTCGAGCTACTCGACGCAGTCAACACTGTCAGGTAAAGATATCATGCAGTTAGCGCGGATTGTATTGATCATTATTTGTCTGGGCTTACTTCGAATCATCGGGTCATCGCGTCCGGAAGGGTGGTCGCGTTGCACGACCTTTCGTAAAACGAAAGCGGAAAATGACGCGATCTTTCGTAGAATTTCCATAGGGTTATCATAAAGTGTCGGGCAAAAACCATTTGTAGATGAGAGGCGTTTACTTCACAAACATCACCCCCGACATTTCGTGAATAAAGGGGCGTGTTTTCACAAAAAGTCAGGTAACGCGACCACCTGACCCGACGCGATGACCCGATGATTTGAAGTAAGCCACTTGTCTAGTGTGAGCCAGAAGGGTGTTAACTCTTTGGTAAATAAAGTTGCGTTAACGCCCTTCCAACTCTTATGAAAAGCCCTAACAGTACTATTTAATTAAAGACTGAAAGTATTAGCTTGAATTTTGATATTTCTGACGATTTTTAAAGATTTTTTTTACAGGAGTTTAAAATAATGAAATGATTGAGGGATCTCTTTTGATGTTGAAATCATTTCATCGTTTCAAAGGAACCGTCATAAGACCTACCATATCCAGATTTGAACTGTTAATTTCCAGGTCCACGACCTTTATTTAGTTTGAATCAAATAAATACAATTGTGATAATCAACATTCTCAGCGGATTGGATTATTAGATGTACATCTTCTTTAATTCTTTTAGAGATTCAAATTGGGAAATAATGTATATTTACAAATTTGGTTGTCGGTAGTCGCCACTTGCTACTTTCTTGTCATTAATCATCTGTTCGTAGTATACTACACCTTTCAAATACATATCGATTTTGATAAATCCATGGATTCGTGAGCTGAAAGAAAGAAAGAGAGGTCGTCACATATCTATTCATCTTATATATTTATTCACTTTATTTTTTATTTCCCTCAGTCAACCTGGCTCGAATTTCAAGATGACGCTAGGACCACGGGTCGGGGCGCAGTAGCAGCAAGGAGCAATATGCTTATTTCTACAGGTATGACTTACATTGCACCAATATTTATGTTCATCCACATTGAACAACGTCAATCATCAATCGTTGTGTAATGGCCAGCAGTCTTATCTGTGTTTTCGTTTTTTTTTGTTTTTTTTTTGCTGTTGTATGTTTTGTTGTTGTTTGTTTTGTTATACAATTCTTTAGGAAAGTTTCTGATTCAATGAATACATTTTTTTTCTTTAGCAATCTATTCGTGCTTTTAATAACCGTGTTTCATTCTTGCGAATACCCTTGAAATGTGTCAAGCGCATCATGGCGAGGGGTATAAGCCTAAGTCACAAAGCATGATTTGTGCTTAAAGGAGAACAACAACAAAACATTTAAAGAAAAAGGTTAATATATTTATCAAGTTCTGTAGAGAAACAAATAACTACTTGTCCACGTTAATCTCGCCATATACATGTATGTATTATTTTAATCACTGTACGATTTTACGGTTCACATGTTCTTAGGTAAAACGGTCATGTGTTGATTGTGGGTTTTTTGTCAAGGATATCATCATACACAAATTAATAATTGATTAGTGAATGAATGAGTGAATGAATAATGAATAAATAAATAAATATAGAATGGAGGAATACACAGATATATACACAACTTTGAATAATTTAACAAGCTTAAGGATGGTAAGTTCTTCTTTTCTTACATTTTAAAATAATCATATTTGTATTTCTCCTCGAATAACCGCTACCATGATCACGACTGAAGTATGTATACCCAAATTCGCTTTTGTTCCCACCCCCCCCCCCTCTCTCTCTCTCTCTCTCTCTTCTTTCTCTACCTGTCTCGTTCCCTCTCGCTCACTCTCCATCTACTTTTTTTGTTATGATTGAACAATCGTCTTATGTTATTATATACCTTGTGTTGGTCATCAATTTCATCTATCCATTCGTTTTTCATCATTAAACAGGGAAGATAAATTCCAAGCGTTGGACTCATTTTCTTACGACGATCAACGGATGGTTTTGAAAGGGAACCGTTCGTCGTTCTCTTCGAAAACCTGGACAGGGGAGCAGGTAAGTAGAAAATCAGTCCAAGTTTGTTTGTTTTATTCCAGTTTCTTCGGAGGGGCAGTATATATTTTGAAAGACTATCCCGTATAAAGTAGACTA